>SEYY01016407.1:10000-12500 GCA_009176605.1 Armadillidium nasatum
AACGAAAAGCCATAGACCCCACTTTTTGAAGAGCTGTATAAAGAGCAAGCAACTGGGGCCAGAATTATATATATATATATATATATATATATATATATATATATATATATATATATATATATATATATATATATATATATATATATATATAATATATATATATATATATATATATATATATATATATATATATATATATATATATATATATATATATATATATATATATATATATATATTATATATATATATAAATATATATATATATATATATATATATATATATATATATATATATATATATATATATATATATATATATATATATATATATATATATATATATATATATATATCTATATATATATATATATATATATATATATATATATATATATATATATATATATATATATATATATATATATATATATATATATATATATATATATATATATAATATATATATATATATATATATATATATATATATATATATATATATATATATATATATATATATATATATATATATATATATATATATATATATATATATATATATATATATATATATATATATATATATATATATATATATATATATATATATATATATATATATATATATATATATATATATATATATATATATATATATATATATATATATATATATATATATATATATATATATATATATATATATATATATATATATATATATATATATATATATATATATATATATATATATATATATATATATATCATCACAGAAACCGGCTGATGACCTCTTCGGATTCATGGAATGAATTTTGTTGCTTCCTTAGTTGATGTTGCACACACCTTTATCCTTTGTTAAAACTTTCTCCTCGAAAATTGCTTTCCTTTAAAAAGAGAATTTTTCGATGCAGATCATGTGCGTACTTAACCAAAGAGTTTTCCTGACTTTTACGCTGAGTGATATTTTTCTTTCAAATTAAATTAGGTTCCTCTGTATTCGTTTCACTTTTGCACGGAAAATTTCCCTTTGCAACTAATTTACTATTCTATCAATATATATATATATATATATATATATATATATATATATATATATATATATATATATATATATATATATATATATATATATATATATATATATATATATATATATATATGACTCTTTTAAAATCTAAATTTGACGACTTTATTCTTAGCACATGTTTGTTCCAATTCTCTTTTATGGATTTAAAACTTGTATAATTATTATAGTTTGTTTTCCTTCCTAATCTTTTACTGTTTGTGTAGCTCTTTCTGTTTTTCCATCGCTCTCTCTTTCTCTTTCTCTCACTTCCTCCCTCTGTCTGTCTTTACTCCATTCTCTCTTTCGTCTTACTCTTTGTTTATTTCTCTTTCTTTCTTGTTCCCTCTTTCAGCTTCATATTTACTTCTTTTTCTCTTCATATCCAATTCTCTTTCTTTATATATATATATATATATATATATATATATATATATATATATATATATATATATATATATATATATATATATATATATATATATATATATATATATAATTTATTAATAAACATACATAAACGTAAAGCAGTTATTTTTCAACAAAGTCTCAATCTAAGTCAGTACAATTTTGAAGGTGGTATTTCCATTCGCTTGAACACCTTTCTGAAGAATATTTCCTCCCTCGTTTTGAAGCAATCTGAAACAGCACTTTTTGCTTGATCCACACTCTCAAATAAGGTACCTTTGATGTAGTCTTTCAGTTTTGGGAACAAAAGAGAGTCAGAAGGGGCAAGATCAGGGCTTTAGGTTAGATGTGCTAAGATTTCAGATCGAATTTGTTACAACAGTGCCCTGACAACCTTTGAATAATGAGGTAAAGTGCTGCTACGATGAAACAGGACACCACTGTGTAATTTTCCTGGTCGTTTTTTCGCCGTTTCTTCTTTTAATTTTCAAAAAACCTGTGAGTAATATGTTCCTACAATAGTTCTTTGTCCTGGAAGATAGTTTACCAAAATAATCCCTTTTGAATTCCAAAAAACAGTGGCCATCAGTTTTTGTACAATATCTCGTTTAAATTTGACTGGTCCAGAATATCCTCGTGGAAGCCTTCTCTCTGGATCGTATTGTAGATCTCCGTCTGAACGCCTATTTTAAATCGATGAATAAATTCCTCTTTGTAAGTTTCGATCTTATTTAAGAAAACATCGAAAGATCAGTTGTTCAATCTGGTGAGGGTGCAACGCTTTTGCCGAAAAGTCGCTGAGGCCGAGGTATTCGGTCAAAATAGAAAAAAGATGAGCCATGAGAAATGTACCCTAATCAATGGTAATTCGACGCTCTTCCTACACCAATTTCAGTACTTTCAACGTTTTTTTCTTCTTTCGATGATGTTGACTGTCTTCCTCCCCTTGGATCATCTTCCAGGTCTTTTCCATCATCTCGAAAAAAGGATAATTCATTTATAAACTTCTGTTTTATTATAGAA
>SEYY01016408.1:0-2500 GCA_009176605.1 Armadillidium nasatum
ACCATCACTTTCCGTGTTTTAAGTGAGTGTGCTTCTGAGATTACGCCTGTCCTTATTCAGCTATACTCTCTATGCCTTAATACTAAAAGAGCGTTTGTTCTGTCGGTTTCAAAGTAACGTAACCGTTCCAAGCACTCTTATTAAAGTCACATTGCTTTTCACATGCATTCTGCCCGAGATATTTCAATTTATACTCAACTATCAATACCTGTATCTTGTCGAATTTTATTCAATCCTCTTCATTCATTAATATGACTTTTGACGCTCAAAATAAACTAATGATATTTACCTCACTGATCTACAGTCTTCTGCCATTGGTAATTATGGGGAATAAAGTGTAATGGAGCTTGAGATACCCAATTACTTTAACTAGACATGCCTTTTTCCAGTTGGTTATCCACAGCCTAATGAGCAATTTTTTTTCCTTTTATTCTTTTGGATACAGTTGAGATTAATTACGAGACTAAGGATTGGTTTTCTTACCACAGTGGCATGTTCTCGTGAAAGTTGACCTTTCCAACTATACCTGTTCTGTTTTGTTCAATTTATGCTCACAAACTACTTTTTCTTCTTCTTTTAACTTTTCTTACTTTAAAGATTGAACCTGCTCTCGCTTAAAAGATTTGGGTTAATTAACTTTGATTGACTGGACTATAATCCTATCTTTTTTTGAACCTCTTCCTTCAAAAGGACCTTGATAGTGAGTGATAACAAAGTTGCTATATATATTAATTATATTATATCTATATATAATATATATTATATTATATATATATATATATATATATATATATATATATATATTATAAATATATATATTATATATAATATATATAAATATATATATGTGTGTATATATATATATATATATATATATATATATATATATAATATATATAATATATATATATATATATATATATATATATATATATATATATATATATATATATATATATATATATATATATATATATATATATATATATATATATATATTATATATATATATATATATATAATATATATATATATAATATATACTAGTATATATATATTATATATTATATATATCCACTGGTGGGCAATGGCCAGAGGCGTACCAATTTCCACCAGAGTTGGAGAAATATCTGAAATCTTGTCATTAATTGACGACATGTCCCGATGCACGGCGTATAAAAGTGTGCAAGTCAAAGGTGTTTGAGAAAACAGATAAAGTGGGTGTGCTCCAGAATTTACCGGTAGAGTACATTTAAGATTGAACATAGCTTCTAAGTTTGGGGTCGAAAAGTTGGACAGAGAAAGGATAAGAATATGTATAAGGTCGTGTCGCACTAGCCCTTCTAAATGGGAGAGACATACGACGTGAAAGTTCAAAAAAGTAGTGTTCTTTATTAGACGATAGTATAGATATAGTGACATAACAATTTCAGGGTCAGAAAGAAATTGGAGAGAGCTAGTAAAAGCAAAAGAGTTTATTAGACGAAAAATCCTAGACTCTTCCTTTTCGAAAAGAAATGTATGTGTGGAACCACCCCAAATGTGTGAGGCTTACTCCATACAGACAAACAATATTCCTATAAATGGAAAACAATTAAAATGGCGTAAATATGTCAAAATATCACGAAGAAGCTACAGAACCCTCAACCTCTTAGAAACTTTTTTAGAAAGAGAAGTAATGTGATCCTTCCAAGAAAGATCACGAGAAAAAGATTCAAAGTGAATATTGAGGAAAGATGAAGGTTTAAATCGATTGTTTTCCAAGAAGATGTCATAGCTGTGTGAAAGGTTGTGTCGAGTAGAAAGAAGGAGAAATTGAGTTCTTGAGGCATTGAAAACGATATATTTTCTCCCCCAATTTGAAATACGAAAAAGATCAGAGGTCGGTTGCTCTTGCGTCAATTATCTGTTGTTGGGAAAGTTGTTGTCTGTCAAAGTGAAAATAATAATGAAGAGTGGAGTGGATCGGCATAGGAGTGGATTGGAGACAAAGTAATAGGGTTGAAAGTCATTGATGAAAATTATGAAGAGAATTGATAGAACATACCCTTGAGGAACACCACTATTTATAGATTTAAAGGAAGAACGGTGGCCGTCTGCAAAAGCTGCTATAGAACGACCAGAAAGAAAAGATTGTTCTGGATATAAAAGTCGTATGCGAGCTCATTAACTGGACCATGAGACATAGATGAAAGCTACTGCCAGTGATGAACACTTAAATGACCTAAAATGATGATTTCTAAGGAAGGAGAAGAAGTAAGAATGTTCTCAATTTGGAGTTTAAATAGTCAAAGAATTTCTTATAGGTTCTAGAATTAGGAGATAAATATACCGAACAAATAAATTTAGCAGTAGAATTGCTAGAGAATTTAAGCCATAAAGTTGAGAATACTGAAGACTAATAATAATAATAATAATAATAATAATAATAATAATAATAATAATAATAATAATAATAATAATAATAATAATAATAATAATAATAATAATAATAATAAAT
>SEYY01016408.1:5000-10000 GCA_009176605.1 Armadillidium nasatum
ATATATATATATCACTTTACTTTAATTTTTTTTCATTCATTCCTTTGAAATTTACTCGATTTATTATTTAATATATTAAATAATATATATATATATTATATATATATATATATATTATATATATATATATATATATATATATATATATATATAATATATATATATATATATATATATATATATATATATATATTCAGATTGCAACGCTCACGGGCCAAGCCCTTTGCCGACTAACGGAAATCTCCAAGGTGGTCTCAAACGGAGGCCTTGAAGTGAAAGATTATATATAGCAAGGAAAACAGATGATGGCAGAGAGTTCCACAGAACAGAAGTGGCTTAAAAGGTGGAAATACCACAATGGACATTCCTGGAGTTTACCATATTCACACAAAATTCATGCGAAAGCATGGCTCCAATTGTGCCACGAGGGCAACGCAAAAGAGATGGAATGCGTGAGGTCAGTTCAATCAAGCATCTGCCGTTGTAATACCTCTATGAAGGAGATAGTACATCAATGTCACGTCGCAGAGACAGAGCGTCAAGTGAGTTTGAAAGGAGTGGACAGTTTATTACTCTTTAGCCTTAGACTCAACTCTATCCAAAAAAGAGGTGCCCCAAATGTGAGAACAGTATTCCATACGAGTCCCTTATATAATTGAAGCAACTGTTCGGAAGAAAAAAAAATTCCCGTAATCTGAATGGTATTTCCAGCTTCTTTGAAGCCGCCTTAGCAGCCATTATGATTTGAGGTTTTCAATTATTATTATTCTATCGGTTTTATAGTTTATGTTCAGACCAAGAATTTAACGTTGCTTACAGGTAAGACGGAACTGCCGTCGAAGGAGATAGGAAAGTTGGGTGGTGTTTCGAGACGGAGATGTGAAGAAGTTGAGTATATAAAAGGTTGAATTTCACAAGATTGTGGCTACCCGAACGAGAAATGCAGTCCAGATCGGCAAGTATGAAGTCAGAAAGTTGAAGACTAGAAGCAAAGGAGGGAGCAGACTTGAAATGAGTGGAAGAATGGAGAGTTGAGTCATCGGCATAAGAATGAACAGAGTTAGAAGTGGAGCAGAGAAGATCGTTGGTGAAGAGTAAGAATAAAGTTGGAGATAGAACAGAACAGTGAGGAACACAACAATTGACAGAAAAGGAGGAAGAGGTTGCTCCATCGACAAGTGTCGATTTGGAACGATCAGAGAGAAAACTAACATAAGTAAGCAAAGAGAAGGAGGAAACTCAAATGAAGGGAGCTTGGAGAGTAATGACGCATGCCACAACCGGTCAAAAACCTTGTATATGTCAAGGATAAAAGTTCTAGAGCTTAAATCTAAAATGTAATTACTAAAAGTCGAGTTACTTTTCTGTGTGAACATCCAAGAGTTCTGAAGTATTCATTTTAAGGAAATTTCTGCTGTAATGATCTTACAATTTTTTCAGAATTAAATACATACGTTGGATTAGTTGCAATTTTATTATTACTAAGGGATCATGGACAAAACCATTTTCATATACCTCCAATTTTTGAAAATCTTTTGAAGAGAGTAAAGGTCAATATTTTAAAAAAAGTTGACCCCTACCTCGGTGATAAACAGGAATTCTCTCTTTATGCTCATTGCTTGTTTTATTGATGGTTTATTATGTAGATTATATCTTTGTTATAACCTTTGATGCTGCTAAACTTCTAGACTTCTATATTTTGGTATAAAATAATAACCTTATAGTTGAAATAATAATTCCATATAAGAACAGAGTTCAAATTCTCCAATAAGAGGCAAGCTTCTCTTATGACGTTACAGGCATTCATCAGAGGAAGGAGCTTGGGCATCAGGGAGAGAGGCATTTCGGCATCTGACAGAGCCAAGAAAAGGACTCCCGTCCTTTCTCGTGGCTAGTCGAAAGAATCTTAAATAATAACTGATTTTAGAATCACACTTAATTATCATTAAAAGATCTTAATAGTGCGACTATTCCGTGCTATAATATATATATATATATATATATATATATATATATATATATATATATATATATATATATATATATATATATATATATATATATATATATATATATATATATATATATATATATATATATATAATATATATATATATATATATATATATATATATATATATATATATTATATATATATATATATATATATATATATATATATATATATATATATATATATATATATATATATATATATATATATAATATATATATATATATATATATATATATATATATATATATATATATATATATATATATATATATGTGTGTGCCCAATTTGTGAAACTAGGATAATTTGCCTGAAGTGTTGTTGCTTCAGTTGCAAATCATTTTGTATTTGCAACTTAATAAAGATTATCAAAGGATTGAGTCTTTTGTTTTATTCCTCATTATATATATAATATATATAATATATATAAATATATATATATATATATATATATATATATATATATATATATATATATATATATATATAATATATATATATTATATATATATATATATATATATATATATATATATATATATATATATATATATATATATATATATATATATATATATATATATATATATATATATATATATATATATATATATATATATATATATATATATATATATATAGGGTGAAC
Organism: Armadillidium nasatum; assembly: GCA_009176605.1. Taxonomy (NCBI): domain Eukaryota; kingdom Metazoa; phylum Arthropoda; class Malacostraca; order Isopoda; family Armadillidiidae; genus Armadillidium; species Armadillidium nasatum. The sequence goes on from SEYY01016408.1 coordinate 7,664, forward strand.
TCGCCTTCAACTTTTCTATCCAGAACAACCTTGAGCAGTTGGTGCAACTCCCTACCCGTATCCCTGACCGTCTTGGTGATGAACCCAACATACTTGATCTTTTCTTAACCTCTAATCCTTCTCCTTATACTGTTAAACTCTTTCCTCCTCTGGGTTCATCCGATCACCTTCTTATCTCCGTATCTTGTTCTGTCTCTTCAAGTCTTCCGCAAGAACGGCCCACGCCTTCGGCGAGGAGACGTTGTGGCACTTCGGTGCTGCTAACTGGTCTGACTTGCGGTTGTACTTCTCTGATTTCCCATGGAATGATTATTGCTTTCGTGGGAGGGGTCCCTCGGAATGTGCCGAGCGTATAACCGAGGTGATTCTCTCTGGCATGGAAGCATACATTCCATATTCTTTCCCTTCTACTAAACCTAACAAACCTTGGTTTAACTCTGCTTGTTCTCTTGCTATCCGCCGCAGGGATACTGCCTTCAGAGATTACCGTCGTCTTCAAACTCCTGAAACTCATGCTACTTATATTTCATCCCGGAATCGTGCAAAATCTATTCTTCGAGATACCAAAAACTCTTTCTCCGCCGCAAATGCAATAATCTTTCTGGTTCTTTTTCATCTCGTCCTTTCTGGCATTTCGCAAAAAATGTCAACTCTAACTTTGCTTCTTCCTCTTTCCCTCCTCTAGTCTCTTCTGATGGCACAACTGCCATTTTACCTTCTACTAAAGCTGAACTCTTCGCCCAAACTTTTGCCTCTAACTCTACCTTGACGATTCCGGAGCTATTCCTCCTCCTACAACCCCCTCCAACTCATTTATGCCTAGCATTGTAATTTCTTCTAAAGATGTCATTTCTGCTCTCTCTGAGCTTAACACTAAGAAGGCGTATGGTCCTGATGGTATTCCTCCTGCGGTTCTCAAAACTTGTGCTTCTGAGCTTGCACCCTGCCTCGGTAAACTATTTCGTCTTTGCCTTTCTACTTCGATCTTCCCTTCTTGTTGGAAACGTGCTCTCATTCAACCTGTACCGAAGAAGGGGGACCCTTCTCAACCCTCTAACTATCGTCAATTTCTTTAACCTCCGTTCTTTCTAAAGTTTTCGAATCTATCCTTAACAGGAAGATTTGGAAACATCTCAATTCTTCCAATCTTATCTCTGATCGCCAGTATGGCTTTCGTAAAGAACGTTCTACTGGTGATCTTCTTTCCCTACTTTCTGACTCTTGGTCCTCCGCTCTTCAGGGTTTCGGTGAATCTTTCGCTGTGGCGGTAGACATATCGAAAGCTTTCGATAGAGTCTGGCACAAAGCTTTGATTTCCAAACTTCCCTCTTTCGGAATATATCCTTCTCTCTGTGACCTCCTATCTAATTTCCTTTCTGGTCGTTCTATAGCAGCTGTTGTAGACGGCCACCGTTCCTCCTATAAATCTATAAATAGTGGTGTTCCTCAAGGATCTGTCCTTTCTCCAACTCTTTTTCTAATTTTCATCAATGATCTTCTCTCTATTACTTCGTCTCCTATACACTCCTATGCCGATGATTCCACCCTTCATTATTCCTTTCAATTTGAAAGACGCCCCTCCCAACAGCAGTTGTTAGACGCAAGAAGGATTGCCTTGGAGCAACTGACCTCTGATCTATCTCTCATTTCAAATTGGGGCAGAGAAAACATGGTCATTTTCAATGCCTCAAAAACTCAATTCCTCCATCTTTCTACTCGACACAATCTTCCACACAACTATGACATCTTCTTCGAAAACACTCAACTCAAACCTTCATCTGTTCTCAATATTCTCGGTGTTTCTTTTTCTCGTGATCTTTCTTGGAAAGATCACATTATTTCTTTCTCTAAACAAGCTTCTAAGAGGTTGGGTGTTCTGTGGCGCCTTCGTAGTTTTTCACGCCACCCCAGTTGCTTGCTCTGTATAGGGGTGTTGTTCGCCCCTGTATGGAGTACGCCTCGCATATCTGGGGTGGGTCCACACACACAGCTCATCTTGAAAAGGTGGAGTCTAGGGCTTTTCGTCTTATCAACTCTCCTGCTCTTACTAACTCTCTCAATCTCTTTCTTCCCGTCGAATTGTTGCGTCACTCTCTCTTTACTATCGCTATTACAACGGACATTGCTCTTCTGAACTCTCACGTCGCATACCTCCTCCACTGAGAAGGGCTCGTACGACACGTCTTTCTACACAGTCTCATCCTTTCTCTGTCCAACTCTTCGACCCCAGACTTAACCGCTATGCTCAATCTTACATGTACTCTACTGGTAAAGTCTGGAACACACTTCCTTTATCTGTTTTCCCAACTTCCTTTGACTTGCACACTTTTAAACGCC
>SEYY01016408.1:35000-37500 GCA_009176605.1 Armadillidium nasatum
TTATAATTATAAAATACATATTATAATTATAATTATAATTAAAATTACAAAAACGAGTAACATTTTTATGACAATTTTTTCAAAATGCATAGTACGTACGTTTTAAAAACCGAATAACTTTCGCAAATGTATTTTTTGGATTAAATATATTTAATTTTACACAGAAAAGTGAATTCTGCATCAACAAAATCATTTCATTCCAACGGTTCGCTCGTGAGAAATGACACCGAGCAGTCAGCTGCACCTCAGCTGCTTAGCCATATCGGAATTGCATGTGTGAATTGTCACTCTCCAAGGAAGCTGCTAAGTTATTAACCTCCAACGAGAAGGAAGAAAATGTGCTTCGCCTCTCAATAAAATTATTATATTACACCAATCGGAATCTGATTTTGGTGAAATACTTTTCAAAGAAAGAGCACTTTGTATACTGCCAATATATCCCTGGTCTTCTTATTGAATAATCTGTCTCAAATGTTTTCTTGCACAACGGAATGTTCCTGTTAGTGACGGTTCATTTACGAGATCATAATGTCATTAAAACTGTGATTAACATTCAAATATAACAAACACAACTAGATCATTTGTGTGGATCTTATAAGGGTCAACTCCCTCTTTGGTTAAGTGAAAAACTTCACAAAGTATGCATGCTTTCTATACATGCGAGACAGATGAGCTCAGAAGAAGTACTGGACACTAAAGGAGTGGCTCATCCGAGATACTCTTGTAGCAGGGATGCCAAACACTGTGAATGAACTAATTGTCAGTTGTTACAGGATAAAATATTTCCTTCTCCCCATCAAGCTCGGGTTGATAAAGCAGTTCTTGAAGACACTGAATACTGTTTGCGATTGTTTTCACCTTGTAGTGTCTGTTAGCATGGGTATCTTTCTTTCATGGCAGTTACTGAAAACTTCCTCTAAAACAAGAAGGCAGACAACTATCAGGTTTTAGTTGAAAAATATGTTGTCAGCTTTTCGAGATCATGGTGCAGCAAAAGTGTGAATTTTCATTTCCTGTAGAGTCGCTCTCTCCAATTCCCAGTAAACCTTCAGGCAATAAGTGATGAACATGGCTAGAACTTTCATAAAGACCAGTAGACGATGAAGGAGAGTTACAAAGAGCAATGGGACAGGAATATGATGACAAACTTCAGAACCCTGTTAAATGTTTGCTTTTAACTTCTGTCAAAATGTTTTGTATATTATGATACACGTTCATCTTTTTCATGAATACTCAGAGTATTTCTTCACCAGGAAAAATGACATCAACCTCTGCAATGTTGAATCCTTTTCTGACAATTTAACATAAGAGTAGAAAATGATAATGTTAAATTGGACAACACTGTAACTTACAAAGAAACTTACAGAATTGAAATTCTAGCACAAAGATTAGATTAAAAGAGTTGCAGGTAGAATTGCAACAAAAAATTTTGTTTCCTAATATTATCACTGAAAATACTTTTAAAAAAATTTATGTTTACTTAATTGGCAATTTGTAAATATTTCTCTTGTTCCCATTTTTAAAATTAATAGAAAATTTCAGAAATGAAGAAATCCACACGCTTTCGGATAAAATTTAAAGTTACAATTTTCTAGTTAGAAAAATAAAGAAATAAGTGTCATTTTGTACCGTGCAATTATTGTCTAAAATATCTAATTCAAAAGGCCAAGCTCAGGGTCTCTGAATAAAAAAGAGCTGACAGCAGAGTTAGGTTACACACACACACACACACACACATATATATATATATATATATATATATATATATATATATATATATATATATATATATATATATATATATATATATATATATATATATATATATATATATATATATATATATATATATATATATATATATATATATATATATATATATATATATATATATATATATATATATATATATATATATATATATATATATATATATATATTATATATATATATATATATATATATATATATATATATATATATATATATATATATATAATATTTGACTGACTGCTGTCGGAATCGGTTGCATTGGAAACAGCTGGGAAAGAAGAAAAGAGAAGAGCCAGAGAAGGGATTGAGAGTGATGCAAGATTTCAGAGGAACTTTTAGAAGAGGAAAGAAGATGGAGCAGAAGAATTAACACCAGATAATGTTTAGCAGCAGATAACCAAAATTTTTGAATATTTTAAAATTTTAAAATATTTTGAGATTTTTTTTTTTTAATTCAAAATTAGAAATTAAATTTAGTTTAAATAATGAAACAAAATATATTTAAAACGGACTAAAGTGGAGGAGCAACAAAATTTTAAATAACAGTTCTTTACAACAAGTAAACATTTTAAAAAGACATATTAAAGAGTGTGAAAATTTATATATATATATAAACATCTGGTTGTTAAAAAGGATTGGGATTTCGTCGCAGTCAGGACAGTTGAAGAATTATTCTTCGCATGGTTCTAAAGGCTGGGAACCTTTTTAACCAGGATACTCATCCCAT
>SEYY01016408.1:42500-50000 GCA_009176605.1 Armadillidium nasatum
GGGTTGTGGATGAGGGAGATGATTTACAAATTAATGTGGGTAGGGAGAGATTGGAGCTAGTCACTTTATTTAAGTATTTGGGGATGATTTTTGGAGAGGGTGATGTTAGTATTGATGATGAAGTTGGTCATACAATAAGAGAAGGAAAGAAGGTGTTGGGTGGTTTGAGGAATATTTGGTGCAGACGAAGGTTGCCAAGGTAGGTGAAGGTGAGAATGTCTGAGGGATGTTGTATACCGATGGATATGTATGGGAGTGAAGTATGGAGGTTGAGCGCTAGGAAGAGAGAAAAAAATAGTAGTTTTCGAAACGAAAGGTATGAGAGCGGTTTGTGGTGTTAGCAGAAGAGATAGAACCAGGAATGTTTGAGTAAAGGAAGTGTGTGGATGAAAAAAAGAGTGTGGTTGAAAGAGATGAACAAAGTATGTTGAGATGGTTTGGAAATGTTTGTGGAATGAATGAAGAGAGAATGGCTAAAAAGGTATTTGATTCAGAAGTGGAGGGTGTGAGAGATAGGGGGAGACCGAGGGGAAGTTGGATAAGTAATATCAAGGAGCTGTTAAGGGATAGAGGGATGAATTGGGAGAAGGGTGTGCGGTTGACAGAGGAAAGGAACGAATGGAAAAGATTGGTGAGGGTGTGAGTGTTTGGATGGACTTGGCCTACGATAAACACCACCCCACGATTGTGGGCATATATATATATATATATATATATATATATATATATATATATATATATATATATATATATATATATATATATATATATATATATATATATATATATATATATATATTATATATATATATATATTTATTATATTATATATATATATTATATATATATTATATATATATATATATATATATATATATATTATATATATATATATATATATATATATATATATATATATATATATAATAATATATATAATATATATATTCCTTTAAAACATATACAATCTAAATTAATGTTTTGTTTTAAATAAAAACAAATAATAATAATAATAAATAATATAATAATAATAATATATAATAATAATAATAATAATAATAATAATAATAATAATAATATGATAATAATAATAATAATAATAAAAATAGAAATGATCCCAAGGATAAGATTTCAATCCTTCATTGTCTTTTTCAGATAAGGTAAACATGTAACTCGATCGCCATTCTATTCTTTTTCTTTTATTTTCATTGGTAATACAAGCGTTTTTAGTTTTTCCCTAAATACTAAGGTTTTATTTTAAAATATATTATTATTAATATAATTATTATTATTATTATTATTATTATTATTATTATTATTATTATTATTATTATTATTATTATTATTATTATTATTATTATTATTATTATTATTATTATTATTATTATTATTATTATTATTATTATTATTATTATTATTATTATTATTATTATTATTTATTATTATTATTATTAATTATTATTATTATTATTATTATTATTATTATTATATTATTATTATTATTATTATTATTATTATTATTATTATTATTATTATTATTATTATTATTATTATTATTGTTATTATTATTTTCATTATTATTATTATTATTATTATTATTATTATTATAATAAAAATTAAATTATTAATTATTAATTTATTATTATTTATTATTATTATTATTATTATTATTATTATTTTCATTCCCATTATTATTATAGTTGAATTATTAGAAATTTTTACCCTAATTTTCGAGCAAATTTATAAAAATTTCGTATACTTATTACCAAATAAGAGAACATTAAATTTTTAATTGAAAAGCATTTAATTAATTAAACACTTGAATTATCTTTCAAATATTTTAATTTTCAAATATCTTCCTAACACTGGTTACAAACTATTTTCTAAACTCTTTGAAATATATATATTATATATTTTTAATCTATAAAATTCCATTTATATTTCTTTGCACAAAAATTTTTATTATATATATATATATATATATATATATATATATATATATATATATATATATATATATATATATATATATATATATATATATATATATATATATATATATATATATATATATATATATATATATATATATATATATATATATATATATATATATATATATATATATATTGAAAAATATATATAAAAAAAAAAGTTTCTTGAGATAAATTTTCATATTAGAGAAAAGCTGATCATGTCTAGAGGAAAGTCCCTTTTATAAAAGCTCTCTGGACCAAATCCCTCAAAATTCCTTCAAATTTTTATTTTTCCAAAACTTTATTTTTCTTCGCTTCTAAATTTGAGGCCCTTGGCCTTTTTAAAAAAATTTTTTATTTTTTTTATTTTATGAAATCAAAATATATAATAATAATAAAAATAATAATAATAAAATAATAAATAATAATAATAATATAATAATAATATAATAATAATAATAATAATAATAATAATAATAATAATAATAATAATAATAATAAATAATAATAAATAATAATAATAATAATAATAATAATAATAATAATATAATAATAATAATAATAATAATAATAATAATAATAATAATAATAATAATAATAATAATAATAATAAAATAATAATAATAATAATAATAATAATAATAAATAATAATAAATTAAGAAAATAAATATAATATAATAATTAATAAAAATAATAAATAATAATAATAATAATAATTATATTAAAAATAATTATAAAAAAAAAAAAAAAAAAAAAAAAAAAAAAAAAAAAATTGTATTATTATTATTATTATTATATTATTATTATTATTATTATTATTATTATTATTATTATTATTATTATTATTATTATTATTATTATTATATTATTATTATTATTATTATATTATTATTATTATTATTTATTATTAAATTATTTATTATTATTATTATCAAAGAAAATTTAAGTGTTCTTTCTGAAACATAGAATAAGAATCTTTTTAACAACAAAAATAACATAAAATAATAATAATAATAATAATAATAATAATAATAATAATAATAATAATAATAATAATAATAATAATAATAAAAATAATAATAATGATATTTTATTACATATTATTATGTATAATCGTTATTATAATTTTTATTGTTATTATTATTGTTAGTAGATTATTATTAATATTATTTTATATTAATAACATTTAAATTATTACCATTAATTATTTGAAAAAAAAAAAAAAAAAAAAAAAAAAAAAAAAAAAAATTTTTTTAAAATTTTTTTTTTTAATTTAGAATAAAGTACTTCGTAAAAGTAGTATTGATATTTTATTTAAGTATTATATTATTAAAATATCCTCTAATTATGAAAATGGATCTGCCCGTGAGTGTGGTTATCATGTAGGAAAATAATTTAATCTGCACATTATGTGTGCGGAGGTTAGAAGACCTAGAGTCTTGTACACAAGGTTGAATTATATTTATTTGTTTTCTCTTTTTATAAAGTTAATAAAAAAATATAATGAGCAAAATCCTCTTTAATTAGAAGATTTTAGAATTTAAAATTTAATAATTTAAAAATTTTAGCACTATTCTTAAAAATTTTTGTAAGGAAAGCTTAGTACAAATAAAACTGAAAATCAAGCATAAGGTATATTTTTAATAATTTAATTTAAGTTTAAATTACTATAATTTAAACCCAACATTTTTTTTTTTTTTTTTTTTTTTTTTTTTTTTTTTTTTTTAAATCTGAAATTTTAGCTTTAAAAGTCCCAGCAGAATTTTTACTGTTACACTTAGAAGTTTAATTGTCTTGTATTACAAATGGTAATTTGGAGAGAAATAAATTCTCTAATCACGTATTTTCTTCAGCAATATAAATGTCAATTTTCTTATCATATTGAATACGATTTTTGAAGAAGAATTTACTAATGGTATTACCAATCATGTCATTGTTCAATACGAAAACAAATAGGCTAAGATTCGAGATATGAATAATTAAGAGTAATAATTTATTCTGGAAAGATTGCATTCATACTGATAAGATTATTTAAGTTAGAGAAATTTTATATATATATATATATATATATATATATATATATATATATATATATATATATATATATATATATATATATATATATATATATATATATATATATATATATATATATATATATATATATATATATATATATATATATATATATATATATATATATATATATATATATATATATATATATATATATATATATATATATATATATATATATATATATATATATATATATATATATATATATATATATATATATATATAATATATATATATATATATATATATATATATATATATATATATATATATATATATATATATATATATATATATATATATATATATATATATATATAGTATATATATATATATATATATTATCTATACATATATATTATATATATATATCTTATAGTTTTTATTTTTTTTTTTTTTTTTTTTTTTTAGTCTTTCCAGTTCTTTTTTTTTTTTTTCTGAAATCTCCTATATTCAGCCTGTGCCAAAAGGAGGAAGCCCCCAAATTCTTCTACTATCATCTAAACCTTCGTTCGCCCCAAGTTTACGAATTAATCCTTAACTAATGAAAATACTTGGAAATTTCTTGTCTTCTAATCTTTCCTATGATGGCTAGTTTGGTTGCCAAAAAGAAGCACTTTAAACGTGATCGTCTTTCACTTCCTTCTGCATGACTTGTTATTTGGGATTTCGGTGATTCTTTTTGGGTCGGTGTCAGTCATATCGGAAACTTTCGATAGAATCTGGCTCAAAGAATTGCTTCTAAAATTTTCCTCATTTGATTTCTACTTTCTCTTCGTAAACCTCCCTATTATTTTCTTTTTTGTCGTTATATAGTAGATGTAACCATTCATTCTTTAAATTTATCAATAATGATATTCATTTAGGTTTCTGTTTCATAAATGTTACCTCAAACATCGAGGAAGGTAAAAGAATCCTGATGGTTACCATAAGTTCAAAACATTATACCAATTGAAATTTTAAACAGTATAAAATAAAAACAAAATTACATAAATAACAGCTTACTACATAAATACCATACAACCATTATCGGAAGCTCTGTGTTATAAATACCTTTACGTGTAATATAAAAGAGTTGGTTACTAAAACTAAAAATAATAGAAACATTCAACGACTATTTTTTAAATCAGCGCGAAGCACCAAATTTACAGCACCACTATGTTTGTTTTCCTGTGACAAATTCTTTGTTAAAAAGTATTGGGACACAAACTGAGGCCTCTTTTACTCTCTCCCAAGGGGAATCGAACGTCGATAACGGTATTGTAAAAAAGCTGCTTTGACGTTGATTAATACTGACACTTTGAAACTCCCTTAGCTGTCAAAATAATTGGTTACACTCTATATTTTGTAAATAAATACTGAAAATATAAAATGCAAAATTTAATAACCTTAATAATAATAATAATTAATAATAATAATAATAATAATAATAATAATAATAATGAATAGTAATAATAATAATAATAATAATAATAATAATAATAATAATAATAATAATAATAATAGAAGAAATATAAAAACAAAAATTTTTTTTGAAAATTGAAGAGAAAATCCAACTGATATTAAAATAAAGCTGAATAGAATGATAATAATAATAATAATAATAATAATAATAATAATAATAATAATAATAATAATAATAATATAATAATAATAATAATAATAATAATAATAATAATAATAATAATAATAATAATAATAATAATAATAATAATAATAATAATAATAATAATAATAATAATAAATAATAATAATGATAATAATAATAATAATAATAATAATAATAATAATAATAATAATAATAAATAATAATAACAATAATAATAATAATAATAATAATAATAATAATAATAATAATAATAATAATAATAATAATTTAAAAATAAATAAATAAAAATTGACTGAGATCAACTCGGGACAGATTTTGCCTTTGATGAAAGCGCTCATAATGATGCTTCAGACACATTGCATTGAGAGCTTAATTGGGAGAGAGTGATTTAATAATAATTTTGAAAATCATTCAGTTCGCTACACTGAAAATGATTCGAGAGGGTCTTTAAGCAACTTCCTTTCATTATTACTCTGGTGTGAAATATACGAGAGAAGGGTAAAGGGTCTTTAGAAAGATTATTACTTGCTTCACTTTGTCATTAGTGTTTGTGTATTCAAAGGTAATTCTTCTATTTGTATAGGTCTGTTTTGTTTGGATTTAGCTTTTCACTGTTCTATCGTCAAAATGTTTTGGTGTATTTGTGTTAAGATCTTATGTGGTTCAACTTTATATGTTCTGATATCTAAGAAGGTGTTGGTGGTTTCCGTTTTACTTTTTGAGGTTTCGTATATAAGGTATTGTTAATTTTCATTTTAGTTTTTTGTATCTAAGGAATTGTTGGTTTCCATTTAATTTTTTTATGTCCTCGTATCTTAAAAATTGCTGATTTCTATTGTTGTTTTTCATGCATTTACATCTAAGATATTGTTTGAATCATCTAACTTATTGCTTTTACATATCTTGTTTTTTTTTTGTTTTTTTTTTTTTTGCTTGTTTCTTTATTGTTTTGTTTTTTAAATCTTGCGTTCTGATGGTATTTTTTTGGTTAATTTGTTTTTGCTGTTGTTGTTGTTTTAGATTAAATGATGAATCCTTCGCAATTTGAGACTTTCTCCTATTAGAACCCCTACCCATACTTTTGCGCTCGTCCATCATCTATAAATATTCATGTGGTGCTTGTTCTAGTACCTATGTTGGCAGCACATCGCGTCAACTCTCAGTTAGATGTGACGAGCACAGAGGTATTTCCCCCAGAACTGGTATGAATCTCTCATCTCCTTCCTACTCCAACATTAGATCCCACAGTCGCACTAATAACCACCCAATAGAACCATCCCATTTTTCCATCCTATCACAAACCAACCAACCAACAGATTTAAAAATCTTAGAATCCATCCACATTTCCATTCTTAAACCTTCTCTCAATAGTGACAGTGGCCCTTTCAAACTACAACTTAATTGATTTATTATTTTATTTCCTGTTATTTGATTTTTATTTTTTTATTTAATTTTTGTTTTTATTTGTTATTTTATTTTAGTTATTTCTGTCATGTTTGTTCTAATATTCCTGTTCTTTCTACAGATGCAAGATTTTTTATTTGTTTAATTAAAAACAATCAAAACAGTTTCCTGATGATGGGATTAATATAATCCCGAAACGTTGAAAAAAGAAAAAATAAGCTTTAACATAATGTTTTCCTACAATTATTTTAATTACATAGAATTAGTTTTAAATTGATTTTAACTAGTGATTAATAATATAATTTTTCTGTGAATAAATAAAAGACAAATTTTAACCGAAAATTTTATTGTTTCTCCGAAGAAAATGTTCCGAGCTCTGGTGCTACTCTTCATTATATATATATATATATATATATATATATATATATATA
>SEYY01016408.1:55000-57500 GCA_009176605.1 Armadillidium nasatum
TATATTAATATATGGGCCTAACTCTCCCAAATTATATTTACGCTACACAACCAATCAAATTAAAATTTAAACATCAAAATTCGAGGATCACTTCGCTTAAAGAGTTTACAAGAAATTGACGCCCCTTCAACCCAAATATATTAGAATTCATCAGTTTCAAAACGAATCAACAAACTCCATCTGTTGGTTTCGTACTTTCTTTCACACCAATTGAATCACGGAATCAACTCTTTCCTTACTTCCAACAATAATAATAGTATTATTTTTCTACATCCATATTAGGGTGACGATTCAGGAATTACAATTTATTAGTAACAAAATCCTACAATTTAGAATAAGTGAAGAAGTTGGATTGAGTCGGATTGATGGAAATTTAAAAATGTGTGAAAGTTGGGATATCTATAACCAAACGGTTTACAGAAGTAAATTATCCGAATGTTCGTAAATCAAAGTCCATTCATTTCGATTCTGCCTGACTTGGACTTGCTTGGCTTAAAGAGAGTCTTAAGGTACCATTATTGTACAACTTTACAGTATCTTATATATTATCGCAAATTGAAAGAGCAACAATGAAAGAAAGAAAGAAAACTTTGATTGCAAAATTTATACAAAATTTATAACAATCAGATATTTTACCGGAACATTCTCATTTATTATATCCAAGTCCATTCCCAAATTACGATTAATGAAAGTCAGGAAAATGCATTCCTTGCAAAATAATTGCTAATAACATTGCCAAAAAATTGGCAACTTATGGCAATAATCCTGTGATTATTGCCGTTGGTCAATTTTCTTTTCCAATACGAATGTTGAATGCGGGAAATTTATAAGGGGAAAATTACCCATCCGTTTATTGGGATTCAATTTGGATTATGGTCCAGTTTTTTCCCATAAACGTTTATAAATTAAAGTAAAGGTAAACCTTTCCCTTATATATATATATATATATATATATATATATATATATATATATATATATATATATATATATATATATATATATATATATATATATATATATATATATATATATATATATATATTATATATATATATATATATATATATATATATATATATTATATATATATATATATATATATATATATATATAATATATATATATATTATATATATATTATACTCTAACCATATCCCGCAAGATGCAGGGTGGTGTCGGTGCAGAAACTTTATATTCCTGCGAAAGTGGAATGGAGAGAGAGAGAGAAAAAAGTCTGGTATTATATATATATATATTATATAATATATATATATATATATATATTATATATATATATATATATATATATATATATATATATATATATATATATATATATATTATAATTATATATATATATTATATATATATATTATAAATAAAGAAATGAAAGATTTGACAAATAACTACAAAGATTTAAAAATTAGTACATGAAAAAGTAATTGTCTTCCCTTATCATCAAAATAATAAAATTTATTCCTTTGCATTTGAGAATTTCGACTTTTGTCATTCGACATTCTTCTATAGGTTTAGATATGCTTTTTGCATTTATCTCAAAATTTTTTTAGATACCTCAGCTTCTACTTTCATTCTAAATGGTTTGCATTTTAATATTGGGGCTGTTTAAGTACTCGAAAAGTTAGTTCCTTTAAAAGTTCTTCTTCAATGAATGTTTTTCTAAAAAAAACTTAGTAAAGCTTAAACATGATTAAACAGCCTGAATTAATATCCTCATTTCCTAAAAACAGTTTTTAATATTTTTAGTCTCTATTTTTAAAACTTATCTTAAGAACAAAACGTCACCAAGAATTCGAAGATGGTTTCAAATGAGCTGGAAATATATTCAGATTGCAGAATGTCTTTACTTTTATTTTCAGGATTAACACAGCCTATAATTAGGCCGATCCCTAATCAGATATTGCGAAATCGGATATTTTTCAAAGAAAAACCTGTTTTTAGTGAAAGAACTGCGATGTAGGTTTATAAATTTTCTTACAAGCAAATTGTATTCTGAACAATATCTTCTTAATTTATTTCCCATCAAAAATAAAAATCTTTACCTCAGAAATATGTGCTTGAAACAAACTGTTTAAAACATTAAGGCAGATGACAGATATTTTTACATATCATTTTAACTCTTATTTAAAAAAGAACTTTTATCCTTGAGCTTTGCCTCCATTATTGAAAAGGGATGCCTGCCCGTGAGTAGTGCCAACCTGTCAATATATATATATATAATATATATATATATATATATATATATATATATATATATATATATATATATATATATATATATATATATATATATATATATATATATATATATATATATATATATATATATATATATATATATATATATATATATATATATATATATATATATATATATATATAATATATATATATATATATATATATATATATATATATATATATATATATATATATATATATATATATATATATATATATAAATATTATATATATTATATA
>SEYY01016411.1:5000-7500 GCA_009176605.1 Armadillidium nasatum
TTCCCAGATTTCTTATTTCTTTCAATGACTCTCGTCGCACCTATGAAAATATAAACATTTTTTAGTCTGAACATAAAAGTAAATTGTCTTGTAAACCTCATATCACAATGTTTGCTATGACGCTATCTTCAAATATCTGTATAGATTGCTGGAATTTTTTACTCCCGAACACTTACTCCAAATATATGGGAGTTTTATCCTCATTTGTAGGAAATACTGTTCTCAAATTTGTGTTTGTGTGTAGGGGGGGAGGAGGGAGGTTTTTAGTTTCTCCATTCGTTTTTGATAGGGCTAAATCTAAGGTTAAAAAAGTAACATTTTGTTTACAAATTTCAATTCAAACTCTCCTGATCCTTTCTCTCTACGATATTACGTTATCGCACTATCTTTTCTATATGTACTACAACGTCAGGTGCTCGACAGAATTGATCACTCGCACTCTATTTATCATTGAGCAGCTCTCGTAGCACAATACGTCTTTATATCTTTAGAATATATTTTTAGAATGAATTTTGTGTGAATACTGAAACCTCAATGCTTGGCCAAAATGGTGCCTCCGTTTTTTCCAGTAAATTTTGATCATTGGAACTCTGATTTAAATCATCTGCATGTGCTCACCTGAGAGATTTACGCTAGACCTGGGCTGGAAAAGGGGGTTTTCTTTTATTTTATATTTCTGCCCCTTTCTTAAAAAGTGATCTGCTCGCGACCGGTGTTGAAATATATATTATATATATATATATATATATATATATATATATATATTATATATATATATATATATATATATATATATATATATATATATATATATATATAATATATATATATAGTTGCCCACATTCATATATATGCGTTCACCTAAACAAACACAGAAGAGTGCTCATCTCAAACAAGCGTGAGACTTCAGGATTCTCTCTTAAATAATTTCAGTCTGTTCACTTAACTCTGTAGCTTTTTCTCTTTAAACAAATTTTTGTTGTTTGTTTTTCTTTTAATTTTTCCCCTTTCACCAATTTCTATCTGTTTTCTATTTTTTTATTTTTCTTTTTAATTTTTTTTTAATTTTTAATTTTATTTTTATTTCTTATTTAACTTTATTTTTTTTATTATTATTTTTTTAAAATTTTTGCTTTTCTTTTAGTTCTTTACATTTTTTTAAAGATTTTTATTTCTTTATTTTATGCAGTAAAACAATAAAACATGAAATTCATATAATAACTCAGTCATCTACAACATATACGCACATCCATATACTCACACGCAAACACAAACAAACATAAACATATATCCACTCAACATTTATATTTCCCTTAGCTTTCCTTTATCTTTAATTTCCTAACCTTTACCGTTATACACAAACCTTTTCATTTTCACGCACCCCTTCCTTTTCCATTTTACGATTCCAACGTTTTCTGTTTGAAGATTCCTGTACCTTCACTTTAAATTCTCAACCTTTTCATTTTCACGTAAACAAACAATTTGCTGCAATACGAACACCTTCCTTTTCAGTTTTAAGTTCCAACCTTCATCTTTCCTTCATTTATAATCTACAAATATGTACCATATTGCATTAAAACACTTGCTAACTTATTTGAAGGCATTTTTCATTAAGGTAGTGTCATTCTTGGACATCATACCTAAAACAGTTACTTTTTTTAAATAAAATTACAACATATTACAAACACGTTATCACATTAATTAAGTAAGCTTTATACATGTGACATCAATTAATGAAGTTAATATAATGACTTCTAATAATTCATTTAATAAATAATATAAAATCTATCTTTTACTTTCCCTCAAATCAACTCAGTCCCTGGTTTTATGATCTTGGTAAAGCAAACATTTGACTCTACAACAAACTTGAACAGACAATTTAAAGACCTATCAATAACTCATCTGTAATCTTTAAATGTTGGTGTATTTTGTATCGGCTTTCATAACTACAGTTTTAGGGTTTATTTAGGTCTTTGCCTTTTTATTTATGTAATTCTTACATAGTATTGAGAGCAATTTTATGTTTAAGTTTCAGTTTTCAGTTCAAATTTTATTTAGATCTTATGAATTTTAGGATTTAGGCTTAAGTTTTATTTATGTTTTAAAGTTTAGTTTTGATGAATTTTGTTTCCAGATAGTTTTGTTTATGACTTCAAATATTATTGTAATTTTAAAGTTTTAATTTGAATTTTTATTTTATTTGTTGGTTCATTTAAGTTTTCAGTTATATTTTTCTAGATTTCAATGTTTAATTTAAATTCTTTCTTGTTTCAGCATTAGTATTTATTCAGTTCTTTAGTTTTATTTCTAAACTTTTGTGTATTCTTTTAATTTCACAAAAAATTTAGTGCTGAAATCACTGATGCACTAAAACACGTAGTCATACTTGTACACTCGTAAACCCGCACATGCACTCACATACGTTCAGATGGAAGCACATAAGCAACGCACAACAACATACTACTCATGTCAACTAAAAATTATGTGTTCATATATTACA
>SEYY01016413.1:0-15000 GCA_009176605.1 Armadillidium nasatum
AAATGTTGTTTTCTGTGTCTTGTGTTGATGAAATTGAGGGAAATTTGTGGATTAGGTGTATAAGAATGATGTTTCTGTGACTTCTGATGATAAATTGCTTGATTTTTACAGTCTATGTGATTGAGAAATATTGTTTTCTGTGTCTTGTGTTGATGAAATTGATTGAATTTTGTGGATTGGGTGTATGAGAATGATGTATCTGTGACCTGCATGCATTGGGAAGGGTGTTTGTGCGGACTGATTTAACGGAGTTGAGTGGCTTTTGTGGTCTATGTGACTGAGAAATGTTGCTTTCTGTGAATTGTATTGATGAAATTGAGTGAATTTTGTTGTTTATGTGCTTGGGAAGGGTGTTTGTGTGATTTGAGTTAGTGAAATTGTGTGATTTTGAAGTCTGTGTGCTTGAGAAGGGCATTTGCGTGACTTATTTTAGGGAAGTTGAGTTCTTTTTGATGTCTGTGTGCTTGAGAAAGTTGTTTGTGTGTTCTGGTTTAGTGAAGTTGAGTGATTTTTATGTACTTGAGTTTGTTGTTTTGCGATCTGCGATGGTGAAAATTAATTGGATCTTGGATTTTGTTTAGTTGAGCTTGGGCTTTTTTTTGTGTGTGTGTCTTGTGTTGTTGAAGTTAAGTGAGATTTGAGTGCTGTGTGCATGAGAAAATATGTTTTGTGGATTGTATCGGAAGTATCAAAAAGAAAGGATACTCTGCTTTTCAAGCAACTATTGGAAATAATGCAAAATGACGGAAACAATTCACCTCTTATATCATCAATGTTGGAAGAAGTATCGTCAAGACTTCTCGAGGTGCCTCAATATGACGGAGAAATAGAGGCTTTAATATGTTCCTCTGGTCTTCTCAAGTATGAAAACACTTTGTTAAATGAGGAGATAGTGAGTGCGTTTCACTATTATCTACAACAACGAAAGATTATGAGCAAGTTTCATTCATCAACATAAAATGCATCTTGGCGTTCGTCAGCCTCCGCCTCTAATCCTCAGGAGAGCTTAGTGATCCAGTTGAAGGTACAATAATTATTGAGAGAAATAGTCGTCAAGCAAGAGGTTAAAATACCTCCTTTAAAATGTAAAACTTTTTCAAGAGAATCAGACCATTTCCAATTTCGATCGTTTCTTCTATCTTTTGAGAGCATCATCGGAAGTCGACGAAACTTAAGTGACGACACAAAACTTCAATATATAAAGGCTCCTCTTTCGAAGTATAGCATTAAAAGATGTAGAACATCTTCCTAATGAGGACGACAACTATGAAGTTGCTCTCCAAATTTTAAAAGATTTTTATCTTGATGGGCCTTTTATAATCGTTTCTCTATTTTATAAAATAGACACAGCTCCTATCATAGACAACAAAGTTCTTGAGGCAGTGAGAGCTTTTATCTCAGAGGTTTGGGTACATCTACATGAACCTAAAGAATTCGAGTTAAATTTTATGGAGGAGGGTTTAGCAGGAGGTAAACTTCTAAGTCATATAGTGGTGGATAAATTGCCTCCAAATTTCCTAAGAGAACTGGTTACTCAGTGGATTTTATTGATAAACAGAGTATCGATTTCAATGACAACAGAGTATCGATTTTACTATTGAATAGAGTATCGCTAAAAACTATTCATTTGCCCATGAACTTCTAAAATCAAAGATGAAAGCACCAGAAAGTGTAACTTGGAAATTTTCACACAAAATTTGTGTAAAAAATACATAAATGGGTAAAATCGCGACATAGTATTTTTTTAAAAAAAATTGATAGAGAACATGAAAATATGTAAGAATTCAACAAAATTGAAATATCGCGACAGGCAAAATTTCGCTGCACTTCGCGTCCTGTCTTGCAGACGCAAGTGTGTGTCGTTATTCCTGTCGCGAAAACGTAAGTAAGCTACACACACACACACCCGCTTGCACAAAAACATTTATTTTCATCAACACAAGTCGCAAAAACCCAAACTCAAGTAATCAAAAACCCAAATTTCGTTTAATTCCATCATAGATCACAAATCAACAAACTCATTCCAACAAATTCACTCATTTTTTCATCTTTGCAGATCACAAAAACATCATTCTCAATCAGTCATTTCACAAAAAAAAAAAACTTAATTTCAGCAATGCAAATCACAAAAAGTATAAACTCATCTATTCAAAACTCAAAATTTCATTTTAATTCAGCAACATAGATCACAAACAACAAACTTATACCCACAAGACGCAAAATTCACCAAGTTATGCTCAAGGACCTATGTGAGGGATCAGGTTGAGGGGATCGCGCTCTCGGCACCTCCTCACACCTATCCACCCACCGAGAGCTCTGAACCCCCACCTGGTCCCTCACATAGGTCCATGAGCATAACTTGGTGAATTTTGCGTCGTGTGGGTATAAGTTTGTTGTTTGTGATCTATGTTGTTGAATTAAATGAAATTTTGAGTTTTGAATAGAAGAGTTTAGACTTTTTGTGATTTGCATTGCTGAAATTAAGTTTTTTTTTTTTTTTTTTGTGAAATGATTGATTGAGAATGATGTTTTTGTGATCTGCAAAGATGAAAAAATGAGTGAATTTGTTGGAATGAGTTTGTTGATTTGTGATCTATGATGGAATTAAACGAAATTTGGGTTTTTGATTACTTGAGTTTGGGTTTTTGCGACTTGTGTTGATGAAAATAAATGTTTTTGTGCAATCGGGTTTGTGTGTATGTATGTATGTATGTGTGTGTGTGTGTGATTTGTGTGACTGAGGTTGGTGAATTGTGACTTGTGATGATGAATTGATTGATTTTTGCAGCCTATGTGATTGAGAAATATTGTTTTCTGTGTTTTGTGTTGATGAAATTGATTGAATTTTGTAGATTAGATGCATGAGAAATGATGTATCTGTGACCTGTATGCTTGGGAAGAGTGTTTGTGTGGACTGATTTAACGGAGTTGAGTGGTTTTTGTGGTCTATGTGACTGAGAAATGTTGATTTCTGTGACTTGTATTGATGAAATTGAGTGAATTTTGTTGTTTATGTGCTTGGGAAGGGTGTTTGTGTGATTTGATTTAGCGAAATTGTGTGATTTTGAAGTCTGTGTGCCTGAGAAGGGCATTTGCGTGACTTATTTTAGTGAAGTTGAGTGATTTTTGATGTTTGTGTGCTTGAGAAGGTTGTTTGTGTGTTCTGGTTTAGTGAAATTGAGTGCTTTTTGTCTTCTATGTGCTTGAGAAGGGTAATTGTGTGGTTTGGTTTAGTGAAATTGAGTGTTTTTTGTCTTCTATGTGCTTGAGAAGGGTGTTTCTGTGATTTGGATTAGCGGAGATGATTGATTTTTGTTGCCTATGTACTTGAGAAGGTTGATTGTGTGGTATGGTTTGGTGAAATTGATTGTTTTTTGTGGTCTATGTGTTTGAGAAATGTTGTTTTCTGTGTCTTGTGTTGATGAAATTGAGGGAAATTTGTGGATTAGGTGTATAAGAATGATGTTTCTGTGACTTCTGATGATAAATTGCTTGATTTTTACAGTCTATGTGATTGAGAAATATTGTTTTCTGTGTCTTGGGTTGATGAAATTGATTGAATTTTGTGGGTTGGGTGTATGAGAATGATGTATCTGTGACCTGCATCATTGGGAAGGGTGTTTGTGCGGACTGATTTAACGGAGTTGAGTGGCTTTTGTGGTCTATGTGACTGAGAAATGTTGCTTTCTGTGAATTGTATTGATGAAATTGAGTGAATTTTGTTGTTTATGTGCTTGGGAAGGGTGTTTGTGTGATTTGAGTTAGTGAAACTGTGTGATTTTGAAGTCTGTGTGCTTGAGAAGGGCATTTGCGTGACTTATTTTAGGGAACTTGAGTTCTTTTTGATGTCTGTGTGCTTGAGAAAGTTGTTTGTGTGTTCTGGTTTAGTGAAGTTGAGTGATTTTTATGTACTTGAGTTTGTTGTTTTGCGATCTGCGATGGTGAAAATTAATTGGATCTTGGATTTTGTTTAGTTGAGCTTGGGCTTTTTTTTGTGTGTGTGTCTTGTGTTGTTGAAGTTAAGTGAGATTTGAGTGCTGTGTGCATGAGAAAATATGTTTTGTGGATTGTATCGGAAGTATCAAAAAGAAAGGATACTCTGCCTTTTCAAGCAACTATTGGAAATAATGCAAAATGACGGAAAAAATTCACCTCTTCATATCGTCTATGTTGGAAGAAGTATCGTCAAGACTTCTAGAGGTGCGTCAATATGACGGAGAAATAGAGGCATTAATATGTTCATCTGGTCTTCTCAAGTATGAAAACACCTTGCTTAATGAGGAGATAGTGAGTGCGTCTCACTATCATCTACAACAACAAAAGATTATGAGCAAGTTTCATTCATCAACATAAAATGCATCTTGGCGTTCGTCAGCCTCCGCCTCTAATCCTCAGGAGAGCTTAGTGAACCAGTTGAAGGTACAATCCATTATTGAGAGGAAATAGTCGTCAAGCAAGAGGTTAAAATACCTCCTTTAAAATGTAAAACTTTTTCAAGGAGAATCAGACCGTTTCCAATTTCGATCGTTTCTTCTATCTTTTGAGAATGTCATTCGGAAGTCGACGAGACTTAAGTGACGACCGCAAAACTTCAATATATAAAGGCTCATCTTTCGAAGTATAGCATTAAAAGATGTAGAACATCTTCCTAATGTGGACGACAACTATGAAGTTGCTCTCCAAATTTTAAAAGATTTTTATCTTGATGTGCCTTTTATAATCGATTTCTCTATTTCATAAAATAGACACAGCTCCTATCATAGACAACAAAGTTCTTGAGGCAGTGAGAGCTTTTATCTCAGAGGTTCGGGCACATCTACATGAACCTTAAAGAATTCGAGTTAAATTTTATGGAGGAGGGTTCAGCAGGATGTAAACTTCTAAGTCATATAGTGGTGGATAAATTGCCTCCAAATTTCCTAAGAGAACTGGTTACTCAGTGGATTTTATTGATAAACAGAGTATCGATTTCAATGACAACAGAGTATCGATTTTACTATTGAATAGAGTATCGCTAAAAACTATTCATTTGCCCATGAACTTCTAAAATCAAAGATGAAAGCACCAGAAAGTGTAACTTCGAAATTTTCACACAAAATTTGTGTAAAAAATACATAAATGGGTAAAATCGCGACATAGTATTTTTTTAAAAAAAATTGATAGAGAACACGAAAATATGTAGGAATTCAACAAAATTGAAATATCGCGACAGGCAAAATTTCGCTGCACTTCGCGTCCTGTCTTGCAGACGCAAGTGTGTGTCGTTATTCCTGTCGCGAAAACGTAAGTAAGCTACACACACACACACCCGCTTGCACAAAAACATTTATTTTCATCAACACAAGTCGCAAAAACCCAAACTCAAGTAATCAAAAACCCAAATTTCGTTTAATTCCATCATAGATCACAAATCAACAAACTCATTCCAACAAATTCACTCATTTTTTCATCTTTGCAGATCACAAAAACATCATTCTCAATCAGTCATTTCACAAAAAAAAAAAACTTAATTTCAGCAATGCAAATCACAAAAAGTATAAACTCATCTATTCAAAACTCAAAATTTCATTTAATTCAGCAACATAGATCACAAACAACAAACTTATACCCACACGACGCAAAATTCACCAAGTTATGCTCAAGGACCTATGTGAGGGATCAGGTTGAGGGATCGCGCTCTCGCCACCTTCTCACACCTATCCACCCACCGAGAGCTCTGAGCCCCCACCTGGTCCCCCACATAGGTCCATGAGCATAACTTGGTGAATTTTGCGTCGTGTGGGTATAAGTTTGTTGTTTGTGATCTATGTTGTTGAATTAAATGAAATTTTGAGTTTTGAATAGAAGAGTTTAGACTTTTTGTGATTTGCATTGCTGAAATTAAGTTTTTTTTTTTTTTTTTTGTGAAATGATTGATTGAGAATGATGTTTTTGTGATCTGCAAAGATGAAAAAATGAGTGAATTTGTGGGAATGAGTTTGTTGATTTGTGATCTATGATGGAATTAAACGAAATTTGGGTTTTTGATTACTTGAGTTTGGGTTTTTGCGACTTGTGTTGATGAAAATAAATGTTTTATGTGCTTGGTTGGGCGTGTGTACGTATGTGTGAATATGTGTGATTTGTGTGGCTAAGGTTGGCGATTTGTGTCTTGTGTTGTTTGAGTTTGGTGTTTTTGTGGTTTGTGATGCTTAGAGTTAAGTATTTTTTTGGGGTTTATGTGATTGAGCTTGGTGAAGATAAGTGAATTTTGAGGCCTATGTGATTGACAAGGATATTTGTATGACTTTTTTTTGTGAAATTGAGTGATTTTGTGGTCTATGTGCTTGAGAATAGTGTTTCTGTGGCCTGTTTTAGTGAAATTGAGCGTTTTTTTGTTGTCTATGTGATTAAGAAGGGCGTTCTTGTGGTCTGATTTAGTGAAATTGAGTGATTTTTGTTGTCAATGTGGTTTAGAAGGATGTTTCTGTAACTTGTGTTAATGAATTGAGTGATTTTTGTGGCCTATGTGATTGAGAATGGTGTTTCTGTGGTCTGCTTTAGTGAAGTTGAATGATTTTTGTTGTCTGTGTGCTTGAGAATGGTGAAACGATAAATCTCTAGTTCTCATCAAAATAGCAGATTTGCGAATTGAGATTATAAAATAGGAGTATCCGTTATAATAGAAATAAGAGACGGTGAAATAAGAAATAAATTGAAGAGGATCAGTAAAAGAAAATTAACTAATTAGTCAAAAAGCCATAGACTCCACCCTTTCAAGGAGGGCTGAAATAAATAAATCTTCCTCCCCCCGAAATGAATGATGTTATCACTATAGAGAGTATGCAAGTGGAGTTGTGTGAAAGAGAACTGATATCACATTAGAACTACCAATCTCTTAGAAACTTTTTTATTGAGAGACAAAATGATGTAATCCTTCCGTTAAGAAGAATGTAAGAAAACAATTGTGACGTTGGGCAAAATAAGAGAAAAAGAACAAAGAAGAAGCAAAATAATCTTTATTTGGAGGAAATAAAAGTGAGGTCATAAGTTCAAACAAACATTATACAATCCTCACTGAAGTTTTATTCTTAATTCAGATTTAGTGACAAAATAAATTAGTTTCGTCTTAGGAAAACAGGTTTCAATTATTAAGAAAAAGGTTTATTAATAAAAAAAAAAAAAAAAAAAAAAAAAAAGCTTGCATAAATTTATTTTTCAATTTTAAAACTTTATATATATATATATATATATTATATATATATATATATATATATATATATATATATATATATATATATATATATATATATATATATATATATATATATATATATATATATATATATAATATATAACAAAAGAAATTAATAGTTAGTTTTTTTTAAATGGTACATTAAAATGTCCCATATATATATATATATATATATATATATATATATATATATATATATATATATATATATATATATATATATATATATATATATATATATATATATATATATATATATATATATATATATATATATATATATATATATATATACAGGATATACATGTGATAGCAAACTTGTTAATTAAAGTAAGAAATTTACAAATATATTTTCATAAATTTATATATTTAATTTCCATATATATATATAATATATATATATATATATATATATATATATATATATATATATATATATATATATATATATATATATATATATTACTTTGTTTTGTTTTTGGACACAACAGAACTGTTCTTTGTGATCGTAAATTTTTGAGGATTTTCTCACTACTTTTTATTGGATGATGATGCAGTTCTGAATTTCGTTTTATTCATTTTACGGTCGGATGATATAAAGATCCAAATTATTCGGTCAAGTAGCAAGCAGAAGGAGAAGAAGCATTTTATCCCTATAGTCTTTGTTTAGTCTTGTCCTAATTATCAAACTGATCACATTTTAAGCAGAAGAAGATTTACTTTTTTACAAGACTGATCAGGATATTTAATGAGACCAAGGCGACACAGATAATTCCTCGATGCAGTTTGGGAAGGAACTGAAGCATCTCTAATTTTTTTCAAAACTTTTCTGCATTTCTTTTTATTGCGTCCTATAGATCCATTAAAGCAGAATTTTGGTGCTAGGATTTTAATAAAGGATCGATTATCAGTATTGACACAAGTAGCCGTTTGATCCCTTTCATCGAATACAATGATGTCCGCATTTTCTTCTTTGCAAGAACCTATATAACTCTTTTTATAACAACGTTTGTTACTTGGATTGTAGACATACTTGTCACTTTCGCACTGATTTTTGACGCATATTAAATTATTTTCAGAATTAATTTCTAAAATTTCGCCATTAGGACAAGACCCTTGATCATTTTCTGCAAAACATTTTCCTGCTTTTGTATCATAAACATAATAATATGGCAAGCAGTCACAGTATACTTCCCCGGAAAATTGAACATACAATACTTCTGAAACACCGCACACTGAGGCGTCTGTTATATTAACACAATTATCATTATAAAGCAACTCTCCTTCCTGACATGGTCTTGGAGCACAGTAAGGAACATCTTCATCATTAATAAGAAGCCACTGGTTAACGGAACAGGGCCCTTGTCTTAAAAGTGAATAACACTTTCCATCATAAACAACTGAAGCATCTTTTAATTTACAATTTTTGTATAAATTGGAACTTGAATGTTTTGGAAGCAAAAATGAGGCATTTGAAGTCCTTGAACCGTGGGAAGAATACATTATTTTATCTATATTCATGATATTTAAATCTCTATATTCTTTGCTACTATTAATTTCAATGTATGGAATTTTTGATTCAGTAGACATATTCCCTTCAATGTACCCCAAATGATCTGACTTATTAACTGCATTTTGAGATGCAACATTCTTTAATGGGGAGAAATTATTCGATCCAGCAACTGGAGTGTCTAAAAATGCTTCTGTTGATCTCGGAAGCATCCGGCAAGTAATTCCAGGAATCGCATAAAAGATAAGAATAAGAGGCTGTTGCAGAAACAAGGTATTCATCGGATTGCAAACTGTAAAGAAAAGTATCCAGATTAATAAGAAATGCAATTTTCGTGCCATACTTGGAAAAAAATAATTTAACATCAAATATTTTTGCTTTCAAACGATTGCACTGTCAACGGAATATTAAAAGAAACCTGATAGGTAAAAAGATACATTTTGTTAAAAAAAAAAAAAAAAAAAAAAAAAAAAAAAAAAAAAAAAAAAAAATTCCGTAACTGGATACAAGAAGTTAAAAATAAAAATAAAATAAAATAAAATAAAAATAAAAATTTGCATTCAAAATAAAAAAAAAAAAAAAAAAAAAAAAAAAAAAAAAAAAAAAAAAAAAAAAAACACACACACAAAAACAAAAAAAAAACAAACAAACAAACAAACAAACGAACTCAAGTAATCAAAGTCCAAAAAAACATTTAACTTCAACATCATAAATCACAAAAACCAGCAAACACATAACACAAAATTCATTTAACTTTTCCGTTACATTCCACAAAACATAGTTTTCAGACGTATAACACTCAAATCTCACTTAAACTCAACAGCACAAGACACAGAAAACACCATTTTCTCAATCACATAGATCACAAAAATCACACAACTTCATCAACACAAGTCACACATACATCATTCTCAGGCGCATAAACCACAAAAATTCACCCAATTTCATCAACACAATCCACAAAACATATTTCTCAAGCACAATGGCCTCAAAATCACTCAATTTCGTCATCACAAGTCACAGAAAACACCATCTCAAGCACATAGTCTTCAAAAATCATTCAATTTCATCAACACAAGTCACATAAATATCATTCTCATGCACATAAACTACAAAATTCACTCAATTTCAACAACACAAGATACAGAAACAACATTTCCCAAGCACATAGACCACAAATCACTCATTTTCATCAACACAAGACACAGAAACAACAGTTCCCAAGCACATAGACTACAAAATTCACTCAATTTCAACAACACAAGATACATAAACATTTCCCAAGCTCATAGACCACAAAATCACTCATTTTCATCAACACAAGACACAGAAACAACAGTTCCCAAGCACATAGTCCACAAAATTCACCCAATTTCAACAACACAAAACACACAAACACTCTTCCCAAACACATATACAACAAAAATCACTCAACTTCACCAACACAAGGCACAGAAACAACAGTTCCCAAGCACATAGTCCACAAAATTCACCCAATTTCACTAAATCAGACCACACAAACACCCTTCCCAAGCACATAAACAACAACAACAACAACAACAACAACAAAAAAAAAAAATATATATATATATATATATATATATATATATATATATATATATATATATATATATATATATATATATATATATATATATATATATATATATATATAATATATATAAAGAATGAAACTGTAAGGGAAAGAAGAAGCAGAGAGTTAGAGGTGACATTTTTTTTGAAAAGTGCAAGAGAGAGGGTGAGAAGAAGGGTAAAAAAAATATTGTTGTATTTTGTAGTGTCGTCGAGATATCTTCTTATATTATCTTTTTGACAACAGAAGATTCTATTTTCATTATCTCGAGTACTTTTTACAGTTAAAATTTGCAACACTTTTTTTTTCCACATTTTCAACTTTCTCTGATTTAAAATGCTTTCAATGTGCTTTCATTTGGACCGCTTTTTTTTTAATTCCACAACTCTGGTGGGCTACATGCGGGTCTCCATCATTTTCCGACAGCAAGAAGTTTTATATATATATATATATATATATATATATATATATATATATATATATATATATATATATATATATATATATATATATATATATATATATATATATTATATATTACCTCTGGTGGGCAAAGGCCGGAGGCCTACTAGGTTACCACCAGAGTTAGGAAACAATTCAGAAATCGGGTCAATTTAAAAGGCCGACATATCCCGATACACGGCGTTAAAGGTGTGTAAGTCATAGAATATTGGAAAAATAGATGAAGGGAGTGTGTTCCTGACTTTACCAGTAGAGTACATCTAAGATTAAGCACAGCGGTTAAGTCTGGGATCGGAGAGTTGGACACAGAAAGGATGAGAGTGTGTAGAAAGGCGTGTTACACGAACCCTTCTCAATGGAGGAGGTATACCACGGGAGAGTTCAGAAGAGCAGTGTTCATTGTGAAGTTTAATATCAGTGAAGTTTTTATGTCATTCGGACACTGGTTTACGACTTCTATTATTTCTCTTTTTGAATTTTGACCCCAAATAACTTTTAAGCATTTAGAAGCTCAGAAAAACGTAATAAATCATATATAAAAAATGCATGTACTGTACATTGTAAATTTCAGTTCAATCGGTCAAATAATAAAAAACTTTTTTTGGACATTGGATCCTTCCCTAATAATAATTAACACGTTTCTTATACTGTTAAACTCTTTCCTCGTCTGAGTTACTCCGATTATCTTTTTATCTCCATATTTTTTTCTATGTATTCAAGTGTTCGTCTTCAATTGAGAAGAAACTGTTCTGGCATTTTGATGCAGCAAGCTGGTTGGACTTGCCGTCGCACTTCTTTAATTTCCAGTGACATGATTATTGCTTCCGTAGGATGGGTACCTAAGAGTGTGCAGAGCGTATCACTGAGATGATTCTCTCTGGCATTGAGGCGTACATTAAATGTTCTTTCCCTTTTACTAAACCTAACAAACCTTGGCTTAACTCTTCTTGTTCTCGTTCTATTCTCCTCAGAGGTAATGTATTCAGGGACTACCGTCGTCTTCAAACTCCAGAAGCACACGCAACTTACTTTTTATATTGAACTCGTGCAAAATGTATCCTTCGTAACGCCAAAAATTCTTTCTCCGAAGAAAATGCAATAACCTTTCTGGTTTCTGTTTTTCATGCTCCCTCAAGCATTTTGCAAAAATGTTAACACTAATTTCGTTTCTTCCTCTTCTCCTCCTCTATCATCTTCCGACGGTACAACTGCTGTTTTACCTTCTTCTAGAACTGAATTACTCCCTCAGACTTTTTCCTCTATTTCAACTTTAGACGATTCTGGAGCTATTGCTTCTCCTTCAACCCCATCCAACTCATTTATGCCTAAAATTAGAATTTGTTCTAAAGACGTCGTTGCTGCTCTTACTAAGCTTAATGCCAAGAGGCGTAAGGTTCAGAAGGTATTCCTCCTGTGGTTCTTAAAACTTGTTACCGAGCTTGCAACCTACCATAGTAAACTGATATTAAAGAGAGATTGACGCAACAATTCGACGGGCAGAAAGAGAGAGAATTAGTGAGAGCAGAAGATTTGATAAGACGGAAAGCCCTAGACTCCACCTTCTCAAGGAGAGCTGTATGAGTGGAACCACCCCAGATTATATATATATATATATATATATATATATATATATATATATATATATATATATATATATATATATATATATATATATATATATATATATATATATATATATATATATATATATATATATATATATCCCGATGAGATACTTCATACTGTGGAGATATCCAACAATTTTGGGATATGGAGTGTTAGGGTTGGTTGTTACATTTCTTTGCAGTTCGGTGCCACAAGGCCCATTCTTTCGTCACTTATTTAAATAAATTATATTTTTTATCCTTCTTACTTTCCATCTCAACAAGAATTTCTCTCTACTTTTCCAGAATGAAATCCGTTATTTTTAACACATGCAACATTTACACAATTTCTTATATAGTTAAACATTTTCTTTTTTGAGCCTAATTAAAATATGACAATGCATTTTTTTTTTTTGCCAAGGAGATGCCATGAGGAATCATTCACTCTCTCATCATCATAGCAAAGTAAAAATATATAAAGTAATGAATCTAATCTTATAAATGTCTGGATAACGGCACTTTGCGAGTTCGATGACGTCGACCTGATTTCAAGTAATTTTAGTTTGTGATTGGTTAACTGATTTAAATCTAGCAACTTTTTTCTTTAGAGGTCGAAATGGGTGACGTCATTGAATTTGGGGACACAACCTACATCATTAATTTACTGCAGGCAAAATGCTATTCAATATCATTACTTTTTGCATTTATAATTTGATAATGGCTGGGAATTGGGACACTAGTAATTGGTTTGATAAAATATCCCTTGTTATCTTGAAAATAAACCCACCATACTATATATATTTCTATTAATCATTCGTTCACTCTATATTTTTAAATTCTTCTGGGTTAATATTATCATCTTATCTCTGCATCATTTTCTATCTCATCAAAATTCCTACTAGAATGGTCTTTGTTTTTGATGAGGAAACATATCTGAAACTTCGTTGCCACTAAGTGATTGGATATGAGGAAGTACTTCTTTGATTTTCCTTTGATTTTACTGCTTCGGCGTGACTGATTTTTTGGAGTGTGCAGAAGACATAGCCGAGGAGATTCTTTCTAGCATTGAGGTGGTTGTTCCAATTTCTTTTCTTTCGATTACAGTTTATAAACCTTAGTTTAACCCTCCTTGTTATTATGTTATTTGTTGTAAGGACAGCGCCCTTAGGAATTACAGTCGTTTTCAAACTCCGGAAACTTTCAAATCTGTTTATTATCCATGATATTAATATATATATATATATATATATATATATATATATATATATATATATATATATATATATATATATATATATATATATATATATATATATATATATTATATATATATATATATATATATATTAGGGATGGAGCGATACCAAAATTTTTACCGATACCAAGACTTTCAATTTCCGATACCGATACCGATACTTATTTTTTAACTGTTAAGAATATATATATATATATATATATATATATATATATATTATATATATTATATATATATATATATATATATATATATATATATATATATATATATATATATATATATATAATATATATATATATATAAATATAATAAAAAAGGAGATAGAAAAAAACCATGAAAAATTTCACAATATATAATATATATATATATATATATATATATATATATATATATATATATATATATATATATATATATATATATATATATATATATATATTATCTCCTCTGGTGAATAAAGGCCGGATTCCTGCCAATATCCACCAGAATTGGGGAACTGTCGGAAATCTGTTCGCTAATGGCTGACATGACCCGAGAAGCGGCATTTATAAGTGTTCAATTCAAAGGAAGTTGGGAAAACAGATAAAGGGAGTGTGTTTCAGACTTTACTAGTAGAGTACGTGTAAGATTGAGCATAG
The DNA here is from genome assembly GCA_009176605.1 of Armadillidium nasatum. Taxonomy (NCBI): domain Eukaryota; kingdom Metazoa; phylum Arthropoda; class Malacostraca; order Isopoda; family Armadillidiidae; genus Armadillidium; species Armadillidium nasatum. The sequence goes on from SEYY01016413.1 coordinate 14,301, forward strand.
CTGTTAAGTCTGATGTCGGAAAGTTGGACAGAGAAAGGATGAGACTGTGTAGAAAGTCGTGTCGTATGAGCCCTTCTCAATGGAGGAGGTATGCGATGTGAGAGTTCAGAAGAGCGGTATCCGTTGTAATAGCGATACTATTAAGAGAGTGACGCAACAATTCGACGGGAAGAAAGAGATTGGAGAGAGTTGGTAAGAGCAGGAAAGGTGATAAGACGAAAAGCCCTAGACTCCACCTTTTCGAGAAGAGTTGTATGTGTGGAGCCACTCTAGATGTGTGAGGTGTTCTCCATAAAGGGTCGAACAACACCCTTATAAAGAGCAAGCAACCACGAAGTCGCCTCAGAACTCCCAACCTCCTAGAAGCTTTCTTTCCAAGAAAGCTCACGAGAAAAAGAAACATAGAGAATATTGAAGACAGATGAAGGTTTGAGTTGAGTGTTTTCGAAGAAGATGTTCTAATTGTGTGGAAGATTGTGTCGAGTAGAAAGATTGAGGAATTGAGTTTTTGAGGCATTGAAAACGACCATGTTTTCTATTCTCCAATTTGAAATACGAGAAAGATCAGAGGTCAGTTGCTCCAATCTATACTTCTTGAATCTATAAACTGTTGTTGGGAGGGGGGCGTCTTTCATTGTGAAAAGAGTAATGAAGGGTGGAGTTATCGGCATAGGAGTGTATAGGAGACGAAGTAATAGAT
>SEYY01016414.1:0-21878 GCA_009176605.1 Armadillidium nasatum
GCCGCTGGGAGCCTTATAACCTCCAAAACATATAGCCTCTTAAATCCTCAAAACTATCCGTTATTTTCAACCACATATAGTGGCGTACAAGGAATTGGAGGTACTGTATTTCCCGTTTATGGTATTGTAACCTTCCAAGTTCAACTTTCTAGGACTTATATAACTGAACCCCATCCATTCATAGTTGTGGACGATCAAGTTACAAATTATGATTTGATCATAGGGTATGACTTCTTAAGTCAAGAACAGCTATTACCCGATTTAGCCTCCAAACAACTAATAAAAAGAAATAAAAACCATCTTTCTATAATTGCCGAAGATATCCGTACGTTGCAATCTAGAGATGGAATCGCAACGATCAACAAAGATATTTCTTTACCATCTAATAAGTGTATTACTATCCCCATCTCTATTGATCATCTGTTTTTCAATTACAATACCCTTCTATTATTTACACCAAATGATTCTAATAAGTTTGTAATGGATCAATTGTTTTAAATATTCTCCAGATCAAATTATATACTTATATTGTTTTAATTTTATATGATACTCCAGTACATCTTAAACGCGGGTATTCTTTAGGTACTTTCTCTATTCTCTCACTAGATTCTTCTTTTTCCTCTATTAATGTAGTAGAGTTGTCACAGAAACCCCAAACTACTTATCCTGAATGGACGCTGGAGTCATTATATGAAGCTTTTGAATTAGATTCCACCACTCTTACATCAACCCAAAAAGAACAACTTATCCAACTTCTAATGAAATATCCTACTGCGTTAAGCTTAGGAGATGACGATGTAGGATGTACCTCTATACTTAAACATACAATAGACACACTTGTAGATGATCCAGTGTGTTGTCCAGTGAGACGCTTACAAGGCCCTATACTCTATGAAGTGGAAAAAGTATGTCAGCAATTGGAAGCTGACGGAATATTCAGAAAATCATATTCTCCATACTCAGCACCCGTAGTTCCCGTAAGAAAACCTGATGGAGCTATGCGCTTATGCATTGATTACCGAAAATTAAATGAAGTAACTAAAGGAGATTCCTTCCCTATACCAAATTTAACAGATACTCTATTTAGTCTACAAGGCATGAAATATTTCTCCACCATAGACCTTATTAAAGGCTATTATCAGATCGAAATGGAGGAAGAAAGTATCGAAAAACGCTTTCTCTACACCGCTAGGTCATTGGGAATTCATGAGAATGCCTTTCGGCGTTAAAAATGGACCTGCAACTTTTCAACGAGCAATGCGGTTGGCTTTATGTCACATACCTTGGCAGGAAGTAATAATCTATTTGGACGATGTCCTTATTATAAGCCAGACCTTCGAAAAACACCTTACCATCCTAGAAGAAGTCTTAAAAGCATTTATCAAAGCTGGCTTCAAATTGAAACCCTCAAAAACCAATCTCCTAAGACAGAAGTAAAGTTTTTAGGACACCAGATTTCATACCAAGGTATGATTCCTCTAGAAAAGAACATCAAAGGTGTAAAAGATTTCCCAGTTCCAAAGACCGTTCGACAAGTTAGACAATTAGGGCTGTAATTTTTACCGACGTCACATACCCCATTTTCGAAATAGCCAAACCTCTTTTCGATTGTTAAACTCACTAAAAACTTCCAATGGACTGATCAATGCCAACAAGCCTTCGAAAGCCTTAAAGAAAAATTAACATCCCCACCTTTATTATCTTATCCAAACCGGACTCCAGACGCAAATCCACTTTTTCTCCATACTGATGCTTCTGGTATTGGTGCAGGCGCATGCCTAAGCCAAATACAAGAAGACATAGAAAAACCAATAGCATACATTTCTATGGTATTTTCAAAAGCTCAACGAGCATATAGTACAACTGAACGCGAAGTAGCCGCCATTAGGTGGGCCTTACGATCCCTTAAACCATTTTTATACGGGATTCGAGTGATTATTTTTACCGATCACAAACCCCTTCTTTTCCTACACAATATGCCTCTAGTGAATCAAAGAGTAGCCAGAACCTTGGAAGAATTAAATGATATCGACTATGAGCTCAATTATGTGCCTGGAAAAGATAATATAGTCGCTGATATCCTTTCTCGAGTTCCATACGAATTGCAAATTCAAAATAATAGGGATACCTATTTACCTGAATTACCTGAAGGATTTATAATGAGTATAATTCCTGGAGGAGGTGATTCACTTTTCCAATGTTTTTCTCAATTTCTCCATGAAAAATTAGATCTCCATTTATTAATAAGACAAGAGGTTGTCCAAGAACTGATAGATAACCGTGAAAAGTATCACATACCTACAGGAAGAGAAGCAAAACAAACATTAAAACAGTTACAACTAACTAAATTCCCTGGACAATTGCCATTTACTCAAAGTATCGAAGCTTTCTCAAATATATATCTTGTTCGCGTACTAGTTTATTACAGTAAAGATCATCCTTTGCACTTCGGAAATCCCAATCATAAAGATATTTGTTGTTTATTTTGTTTGGAGGTATCCATTATAATTTGTTAACCCCTACCAAATCAAAATTACCTCAAACAGCTGTTGATGCTTTATCTAGTTTCCCAATTTTATCAGCGCCAGCAGTGACACTTCATTTATTAATTCTGAAGATTCTGAAGATATAAATGATGATATCTTGATAGAAAATTTCTCCACTCCATCAATAGTCACAATGATGGAGAAAATAATAGCACTTTAGTTCCTACAGAAACTCTCCAAATCCATAATTTTTCTCTTTTAATAAACCCCAAGACTCTGTAGAAGTAACTATGACCCATATATGGAATGTCAAACAAATGATCCAATTCTTAAAAGGCTAAAGAATGCCATTAGCAAAAATCAACCCTTCTTAGGTCCCCTTAAAAATTTTTCCTATGCTCGTAATTCTATCTCTATATATAATAATTATTTAATTCACCGAAATAGAAAAGACCATTATCACTATTTAGTTTCATTCAATTTTGCTTTACAGGTTGCTATAATTAATCACCATGAATTTGCCCATATAGGCCAAAATAAGTTATATGCACTTTTGGATTGGATTATCTGGCATCCAAAATTAAGAATGATATGTAAAGACATTTCAATGACATGTCACCATTGTCAACTAGGAAAAGTTTCTAATATCTACCATGACCCTCCGATGTTAAAGATTAATACTAGATTTCCCTTTGAATTAGTAGCTGTAGACCTATTACAATTACCAAAGTCATCTAAAGGAAATAGTTACATTTTTGTTTTAATTGATCATTATAGTAAGTGGATAGCCACAGTTCCCCTTAGATCAAAACATACTTCCCTAGTAACAGCTGCCTTAAGAAATATTTTACCCTATTTGCCATTAATACCCTCCAGACTATTATCAGATAATGCCCGTGAATTCAGAGGTCCTGAGTTTGAAGAACTCTTAATACTCCATAATATTAAACATATTTATACAACCCCTTATAACCCATCCTCTAATGGAATCGCAGAGAGAGTTAATCGAACTTTAATCCAATATCTTCGTGGTACATTACGAGATCCATCAAACTGGGACATTCAACTGTCTTCAGTAGCTCTCATATATAATAATACCATCCATTCAGAAACAAAACGTTCTCCAGCTGAAATAATTTACTCTGAAGCTCATGACACCCGTCCAAACCTTCCTTGGACCCGATTCAACGAATATTGGGATGAAGGAAATACCAACTATAAATCTTTCTCAATCGGCCAAGAAGTAGTTTAAAATTACAATTGCCTGGAGATCGTACTACTAACAAATTCAAGGATCGCTATCAAGGACCATTAACTATAATCAAAGTAAATAATAATAATGTAACGTACATAGTACAGTCTAAGGAAACTCAAAGATTATATAAAGTCCATCATAAGCAATTGAAGAAGTGGTATAGTCCACCCGTATATCTTAAAAACCATCCCTTATTCAATAAATTTTTGACAAAGACAACTCTAGATGATGATAACACAATTGAACGAATAATACCTCCACCCTTACTTTTGCCTGAAGTAATAGAAAAGGATCTAGTGGATGATATCCCAATTAGCCTTTCTTTAGATGAAACCGTAGATTCAGATGACGATTTTGTCGGGTTTGATGAAACTGAACAAATAAATTCTCTATCACAACAACTTTTATCTCAATTACATAACAGTTTACAAATCATTGATAAAATCATACCTCCCCAGTCACTCAATTGCCACAATCAATAATAACACCCAATTCTGTTAATGAATCATTTTCTTTCCATTAAATGAGTATTTGCTTCTCCTCCTACCAATTTTTCTTCTATCCTGATTCATTTTGTTTTACCAATACTTCCCTTAATTTTTCTCCTGTTAATTTGAATACTCAAGTCATGTTATCACCAGTTTCTCCACAACAGTCTTCTATCATTTCATACACCCCTCTTACTATTACAAATCAGTTATTTACTACAGATCTACAACCCGTTAGAAGGTGTTTTCGACGGTTATCGTCTGAAAACATAATATTTAATTTAGAAGACTCTCATATTTCTATTCATAATAATGTCAGTAATGATAGATTAGTTAATTCACCGATAATTCCATCCTTAAATGATTCCTTTTTACAAAAACATCCCATAGAAGTAACTAAATCTTCTCTAGTTTCTCCTATAAGTGATACTGACACTGGTGTCATACTAGAATTTTTACAATCTTTTGATGAGCAAGGGACTCTTACTCACAGTACACCAACTTCAACTACTTTTAAGAAAAAGAAAGTAAGTTGGTCACCTTCTATTGAAATCGAAGGTGTTACTACCCCAATCTCTACTTTAGTCACTATTGATCAGATACCAATAAACAATAATATAACAAATGAGGCAATAGCTCAAAGAACAAGAAAAAAGAAAACCCATCTTTTACCTGAACTTCCTTGGGTACAAGATAAGGTTCTAGAACGGAAACGATCATCAAAAATTCCTATCTTTAAACTTAAAAGATCTCCTATACTTTTACCTTCTCCTTCAGTTACAATTACTACTGTGACCATTACTACAGTACAATCTGGTTTTTCCGGAAAATAATGTATTTCATTACGAAAGTGTTCACTTTATGGTTGCTAATTATAATTTATCTATTTTCCTTTTCAGATACTGTTTATAGGACATTCATGGATTTCTTATTTGGAGGATTATTATGATCAACCTAGGCATAATCCTGATAATCATAGGATAAGGTTTAAACGTATACTTTTCCCAAAATTTGAAGACCTTCCCAAGTCACTGGAAAGAGAGCTGAAGCCGGAAACAACTCATATAGTAACCTTTTCGATATTTCGGCAGGCTTATTATCGACTTAAATATACATCCAAGCTCAAAACTCATAAACCTGCAAGAGAGTATTATGTAACATTTCCTAACACTGATTATAGAGCTGAAGAGTCTCTTCCTACGATTAATAAAATGCTGATTCAAATTAGAAAAACTTGTCCTACTGCTAAACTATATATAATGATCCCAACTTTTCCTGATCTCTATTATTACAATGTTTGTCGTAACATCGACTTTGCTCCAGGTGATGTTCAGGATTGGTACCATTCATTACCCCGATCTTCTGCTAAAGAAGTGAATGAGGATACATATCTTGTTTATCAGGAGTTAATGAAACTACATTCACCGGCTATAAGGTGGTCAAGAAAACATACAATAGCACTCTCGGAGGTATTACATCTCATGAGCAAATCTAGTAAACGTAATTATGAGAGTTTGATCGATCCTACCAAGGATGTGTATTCTTTGAGACATACAGGGCCACTCATAGATGGGATCCATCCAAGAAATGATTTTATAGACGCATTTTGGAAATTGATGTATAACTATGCCATTTTTGAAGATAAGGAACCTCCAAACCATGTACCTTCTCAGGACTCATCATTGACTACCAGGACAATACATGACCGGACAATAATTCCCAAACTAATCCCCCGCGAACGGATTTCCGGAGATCATAAACGGGACACATGTGACCGACGTTTCCGATTTTCTCAATTAGCCTCCAATTCAAATTCTTTCCAAAATTCTCCTCCCTCTTTGTCTGGATCATATGAAGACTTACCTAGTACTTCTTCTGGAATTTCAAATTCCCATAGACATCTAAGCGCACACCCTACTTGGGCTCCTAAAAAGCGTTGTTCTTCTCCTTCTCTAGTTACCAGCTCAAAGAAGCTCCAAACATCTATGTCCTTGCCACGTCCAATTCAGCGGATGACACTAGAACAGATTGACCTTATTCAAGGTCAATTTAATGTTTTCGCAGCTTATATGATGGGCATAACTCATCTTAATACACCTAATGTAAGTCAGACAGAATTTGACGCTATGGTCAAATACTTTACTAAATATTTTTCCTTAGATTATTCTTTAGAATAGATCACATTACACTTTTCTTTTCTTTTTTTTACCTTCCCCGTCAAAGTCATGACGAGTGGGGGGGTATGTAGGGAAATCCCTATTTTTGGTTATTTTATATTTTTATATTCTATTGTCTCTTTGTTTTTTTTTGTGTAGAATTTACATATCTATTATCAAAAGTGTTTTCTTTAATTACAGAATTTATGTGATTTATAATTTCTAATCTCTTGAAGTGTGTGTTATTAAATATAACAATATAACAATAAAAAGTATTGAATTTAATTATTATTTGGTGTTGATTGTATCTCACAAATTATTAGTTCACACTATCAGTATCAAAGATCAAAGCTCAGGAAAACTAAAGGTAGGCTCAATTATTTGTTCCTTTTTGGGAATGTCACAGCATATTTTTTAGCATCATTGCATCATTGGTTATAATGACTCTTTTGTTTAGGAAAAAGCATCTCTGTTTTGGACTCTAATTTCAACAACCATATTTGTTAACAGGATTGACCTCAACTTTGTGTGAGGTATGCAAATAGTAATTATTAAAATTTTAATGTGATATCATTCATGTGATAGTTCTCTAATGAATTCATATAAAATAGGTAAATCTCTTAAAGACCTTAAGTCTGTAAATTTTTATTATTAAATATTTTAGGTCCGGGTTCAGGAACCTTTCTAGAATTGACCAAAGAATAATCCGGGTTGTGGATCCTAGACTGATCCAGTTTCAAGACCTTCATTCCTGTTTTGTAGGTTCACTCAATTTCATCTCACATTCTTGAGGCCCTTTTTTTATTACTAACTTGGAGCCTAAATTGTTGTTGACTCCAGACATTGTAAATTCTTTATCTCCGTGTAAAACCAAGGGATAGTAGGAATAATAATTCTCTCTCAATTTCTCAAAAGAATAAAATATTAACACCAAAGGAAATGCAGGTGCGAGCTTTTTCCATAATTGGATTCTTGCTTTATAATATCTAATGAATTTATATATATAGATATATATACATATATTTATTTTTTTGTTGAAAAGTTGGAAAGAAGTTTTTTTTTTTTTTATAACATTTAGTATTAAGTTTAACTAATTATTAAAATTTATATTAATATTATAATATATATATATATATATATATATTATATATATATATATTATATATATATATATATATATATATATATATATATTTATATACTTTATCGAGAGTGAAAGTGATTTTTTTTTTGCTGTTTGCGCAGTGAATGAACAGTGTATTTGTGGATAGGGATAGGAATATTTTTTTTGGTAAATATAAGCATATAAACATAACTAAAATAACTCAAATAAGAAAAACTACTTTATTTTTTTTGTGTAACAAATTTCTTTATTAAATTCATTTATCCTTTGCTTGCTTGTTCTTTTTCCCGCATGTAAGTGTAAGGTTTATTGGAGGAGTCTCATCCTGTACAGTACACAAGGTAACTATAACTTATAATTCCTCTTGTACTTTCACTTGCATGCGTGGACACATTATATGGTCTCTAATAAATTATTTATTTTCTTTGCATGAAAACTGTTGTGTGTTGTGAAATTTTGAGAGCTTTTTCTCCAATATTCTTTCTCGCTTTTATAACATCATTGGGAATCTTGAAGGCGCTTGAGTAGGAAGAATCCAATCTCTATTTTTATGTTAGTTCTTTCTCCTGAATTGAAGATCTGGTACGTGATATATATATTTCATTTGTATTATATTTTTTTTTTTAATTCTAAGAACAAGGATTTTCAGAATTGGTAGGAAGTCATTGAGACTTCAATCTGGTTAAGTTTATTTTAGGGCCAGATTTGCAGGGTCTACTTTTAGGTCATATTAGATCCTCTATAACCCCTGAAATCATCTATTTCCCCACCTTAAGTCAAAATTTTATAACAATATATATATATTATATTATATATATATATATATATATATATATATATATATATATATATATATATATATATATATATATATATATATATATATAATATATATATATATATATATATATAATTTATGATTATGATTTTATTATTACACAAGCGAAAATTTTAACATTATTTCCATTCTGTCGTCAAGACAAGATTTTTTTCTGAGAGCGAACCTCACCAACGAGGGCATGTGAGCAAGGCTTTCTGTGAGAGAGTTTTATAATGGCGGAAAACGATATTATGACGTCATAATTATTCCTTTATTTTAAACTTTTTTTTTATTAATGTTTTTTAATTTTTTTCTTACAAAATAATTTGGCGTTCGTCGATTAACCAAAAATATAAGCAAACATATCATTTCCTTTTCGTAGTTACGCTGAGAAGAAAACAAAAAAAAACGACACGTCGTATTAGTTTCAGTTGAACTCGCAACGCGTGAATACGTAATTTTAATCGAACTAGCAACCCGTAGGTATGTAGGTATTTTCAGCAACCTTGTCTCGTACGAAAAAATCCACTACCATGAATGTACATTACCGTTATTGTTATTATTTTGACTGGGACAGTTCGATAGGCCCTTGTGGCTTCTAACTGTCTCTATTTTTCCTATGTTCTATGTTCCATTTCATCTTTATAGTTTGGCTGAATAGGAAAAAAAAAAAAAAGTGGCAGCTTGATACTAAAAAATTACCCAGTTAAATCTCCCCTAGCTGTTCCTAAACTAAACACATGCTTACTAATATAGGTCCTCTATCAGTAAAATCTGAAACTTTTACCACTACTTGAACACTATCAGTGTATCAAATCATGTTCAATCTAATATGATCCAAGGTTGATAATATGAAGGCTTCCTACTTTTTCACTCCAATAAAAAATAAAAATAAAATAAAGGGTCTTCCTTTATATAAACATCAAAGTCATTTTCATTGTATCCAAAACTTTTATTGGTTTTATGTGATAAACACTGAAATTTAATCTTCCCTATTTTCCACAATGGTAAGTCTTTGGTAAGCATTATTTTTTAATACACGAAACTACAGAAATGAAATGATCTGAAATGATTTTTTTTTTGAAATGATAAAGGTCCATAGTAAAATTTGGGTATGTAAGCAATGCTTGAGGAAAATGGCTCAAAATAGGTGTGGACATTTGCAATTCGAAAAGTACTTTCTACCTGAGCGAATGGAAAACTGCGCGACAAAACCACAGTATAGAATCACAGTGGGTGAAAAGCGTGGAGAGCTCTGGGCTACACTATCATATCTATTGCCTTCTTCTCAAATATATATATCTGCATAACGTTCTTAATTATATTAAATTCGTATATGAAGAAACTTCAGGTATCAACAATTCTTTTAAAAAAGTTCATAGTAAATCTCCTCTTATTATTTAATTGACACTAATTACGACCCTTCTCCTTCAGGTCTTTTAATTAAAGCTTAACCCTAAGTTTTTATACCTAAAATTCAAATAAATCTGACCACCGATAATTTAGCAACCTGGTCCCTTGTCACTTCTCTAGTAAAAGGTGGGCTATGTCACCAATTACACACCTAAAAATTTTGACAGCCAGGATGTGGTGATGGTATTTTCCAGGTTTTGGTTTCAAGTTTATAACATTGATCTTACATACTGTGGTGTGGTTTTCTCTCAAATTTTGAGCTTTCTCATAGTCAGACCTTATATCATTTCAAAAAAAAAATCATTTCAGATCATTTCATTTCTGTAGTTTCGTGTATTAAAAAATAATGCTTACCAAACCTGACTTACCATTGTGGAAAATAGGGAAGATTAAATTTCAGTGTTTATCACATAAAATAGACCAATAAAAAGTTTTGGATACAATGAAAATGACTTTGATGTTTATATAAAGGAAGACTCCTTATATTTTATTTTATTTTTTTATTGGAGTGAAAAAGTAGGAAGCCTTCATATTATCAACCTTGGATCATATTAGATTGAACATGATTTGATACACTGATAGTGTTCAAGTAGTGGTAAAAGTTTCAGATTTTACTGATAGAGGACCTATATTAGTAAGCATGTGTTTAGTTTAGGAACAGCTAGGGGAGATTTAACTGGGTAATTTTTTAGTATCAAGCTGCCACTTTTTTTTTTTTTTTTTTTCCTATTCAGCCAAACTATAAAGATGAAATGGAACATAAGAACATAGGAAAATAGAGACAGTTAGAAGCCACAAGGGCCTATCGAGACTGTCCCAGTCCAAATAAATAATAACAATAACGGTAATTGTAGCATTCATGGTAGTGGATTTTTTCGTACGAGACAAGGTTGCTGAAAATACCTACATACCTACGGGTTGCTAGTTCGATTGAAACTACGTATTCACGCGTTGCGAGTTCAACTGAAACTAATACGACGTGTCGTTTTTTTTTGTTTTCTTCTCAGCGTAACTACGAAAAGGAAATGATATGTTTGCTTATATTTTTGGTTAATCGACGAACGCCAAATTATTTTGTAAGAAAAAAAAATTAAAAAAACACTTAAATTAAAAAAAAAAAGTTTAAAATAAAAGGAATAATTATGACGTCATAATATCGTTTTCCGCCATTATAAAACTCTCTCACAGAAAGCCTTGCTCACATGCCCTCGTTGGTGAGGTTCGCTCTCAGAAAAAAAAAATCTTGCAATTCCTTGACGAGTTGCTATATTTTAAAATATGTTGAAGCTAAAAATGGAAATAATAGTTAAAATTTTCAAGAATTTTGCATGATATGGGGTAATGTGTAATAATAATAATAATCATAATCATAATATATATATATATATATATATATATATATATATATATATATATATATATATATATATATATATATATATATATATATATATAATATATATATATATATATATATATATATATATATATATATATGTTATAAAATTTTGACTTAAAGTGGGGAAATAGATGATTTCAGGGATTATAGAGGATCTAATATGACCTAAAAGTAGACTCCACAAATCTGGCCCTAAAATAAACTTAACCAGATTGAAGTCTCAATGACCTCCTACCAATTCTGAAAATCCTTGTTCTTAGAATAAAAAAAAATATATAATACAAATGAAATATATATATCACGTACCAGATCTTCAATTCAGGAGAAGAAACTAACATAAAAATAGAGATTGGATTCTTCCTACTCAAGCGCCTTCAAGATTCCCAATGATGTTATAAAAGCGAGAAAGAATATTGGAGAAAAGCTCTCAAGATTTCACAACACACAACAGTTTTCATGCAAAGAAAATAAATAATTTATTAGAGACCATATAATGTGTCCGCGCATGCAAGTGAAAGTACAAGAGGAATTATAAGTTATAGTTACCTTGTGTACTGTACAGGATGAGACTCCTCCAATAAACCTTACACTTACATGCGGGAAAAAAGAATAAGCAAGCAAAGGATAAATAAATTTAATAAAGAAATTTGTTACACATAAAAAAAATAAAGCAGTTTTTCTTATTTGAGTTTTTAAAGTTATGTTTATATGCTTATATTTACCAACAAAAATATTCCTATCCCTATCCACAAATACACTGTTCATTCACTGCGCAAACAGCAAAAAATCACTTTCACTCTCGATAAAGTAATAAATATATATATATATATATATATATATATATATATATATATATATATATATATATATATATATATATATATATATATATATATATATATATATAGAATGATAGAATATCAAATAAACACTATACCCTTTGAGTATAATTCAGTTAACTTAATACTAAATGTTATAAAAAAAAAACTTCTTTCCAACTTTTCAACAAAAAAAATAAATATATGTATATATATCTATATATATAAATGCATTAGATATTATAAAGCAAGAATCCAATTATGGAAAAAGCTCGCACCTGCATTTCCTTTGGTGTTAATATTTTATTCTTTTGAGAAATTGAGAGAGAATTATTATTCTTACTATCCCTTGGTTTTACACGAGATAAAGAATTTACAATGTCTGGAGTCAACAACAATTTAGGCTCAAGTTAGTAATAATAAAAGGGCCTCAAGAATATGAGATGAAATTGAGTGAACCTACAAAACAGGAATGAAGGTCTTGAAACTGGATCAGTCTAGGATCCACAACCCGGATTATTCTTTGGTCAATTCTAGAAAGGTTCCTGAACCCGGACCTAAAATATTTAATAATAAAAATTTACAGACTTAAGGCCTTTAAGAGATTTACCTATTTTATATGAATTCATTAGAGAACTATCACATGAATGATATCACATTAAAATTTTAATAATTACTATTTGCATACCTCACACAAAGTTGAGGTCAATCCTGTTAACAAATATGGTTGTTGAAATTAGAGTCCAAAACAGAGATGCTTTTTCCTAAACAAAAGAGTCATTATAACCAATGATGCAACGATGCTAAAATGTGCTGTGACATTCCCAAAAAGGACAAATAATTGAGCCTACCTTTAGTTTTCCTGAGCTTTGATCTTTGATACTGATATTGTGAACTAATAATTTGTGAGATACAATCAACACCAAATAATAATTAAATTCAATACTTTTTATTGTTATATTGTTATATTTAATAACACACACTTCAAGAGATTAGAAATTATAAATCACATAAATTCTGTAATTAAAGAAAACACTTTTGATAATAGATATGTAAATTCTACACAAAAAAAACAAAGAAAGACAATAGAATATAAAAATATAAAATAACCAAAAATAGGGATTTCCCTACATACCCCCCCACTCGTCATGACTTTGACGGGGAAGGTAAAAAAAAGAAAAGAAAAATGTAATGTGATCTATTCTAAAGAATAATCTAAGGAAAAATATTTAGTAAAGTATTTGACCATAGCGTCAAATTCTGTCTGACTTACATTAGGTGTATTAAGATGAGTTATGCCCATCATATAAGCTGCGAAAACATTAAATTGACCTTGAATAAGGTCAATCTGTTCTAGTGTCATTCGTTGAATTGGACGTGGCAAGGACATAGATGTTTGGAGCTTCTTTGAGCTGGTAACTAGAGAAGGAGAAGAACAACGCTTTTTAGGAGCCCAAGTAGGGTGTGCGCTTAGATGTCTATGGGAATTTGAAATTCCAGAAGAAGTACTAGGTAAGTTTTCATATGATCCAGACAAAGAGGGAGGAGAATTTTGGAAAGAATTTGAATTGGAGGCTAATTGAGAAAATCGGAAACGTCGGTCACATGTGTCCCGTTTATGATCTCCGGAAATCCGTTCGCGGGGGATTAATTTGGGTCTTATTGTCCGGTCATGTATTGGTCCTGGTAGTCAATGATGAATCCTGAGAAGGTACATGGTTTGGAGGGTCCTTATCCTTCAAAAATGGCATAATTATACATCAATTTCCAAAATGCGTCTATAAAATCATTTCTTGGGTGGATCCCATCTATGAGTGGCCCTGTATGTCTCAAAGAATACACATCCTTGGTAGGATCGATCAAACTCTCATAATTACGTTTACTAGATTTGCTCATGAGATGTAATACCTCTGAGAGTGCTATTGTATGTTTTCTTGACCACCTTATAGCCGGTGAATGTAGTTTCATTAACTCCTGATAAACAAGATATGTATCCTCATTCACTTCTTTAGCAGAAGATCGGGGTAATGAATGGTACCAATCCTGAACATCACCTGGAGCAAAGTCGATGTTACGACAAACATTGTAATAATAGAGATCAGGAAAAGTTGGGATCATTATATATAGTTTAGCAGCAGGACAAGTTTTTCTAATTTGAATCAGCATTTTATTAATCGTAGGAAGAGACTCTTCAGCTCTATAATCAGTGTTAGGAAATGTTACATAATACTCTCTTGCAGGTTTATGAGTTTTGAGCTTGGATGTATATTTAAGTCGATAATAAGCCTGCCGAAATATCGAAAAGGTTACTATATGAGTTGTTTCCGGCTTCAGCTCTCTTTCCAGTGACTTGGGAAGGTCTTCAAATTTTGGGAAAAGTATACGTTTAAACCTTATCCTATGATTATCAGGATTATGCCTAGCTTGATCATAATAATCCTCCAAATAAGAAATCCATGAATGTCCTATAAATAGTATCTGAAAAGGAAAATAGATAAATTATAATTAGGTTTTTTAAAACAACAACCATAAAGTGAACACTTTCTTAATGAAATACATTATTTTCCGGAAAAACCAGATTGTACTGTAGTAATGGTCACAGTAGTAATTGTAACTGAAGGAGAAGGTAAGAGTATAGGAGATCTTTTAAGTTTAAAGATAGGAATTTTTGATGATCGTTTCCGTTCTAGAACCTTATCTTGTACCCAAGGAAGTTCAGGTAAAAGATGGGTTTTCTTTTTTCTTGTTCTTTGAGCTATTGCATCATTTGTTATATTATTGTTTATTGGTATCTGATCAATAGTGACTAAAGTAGAGATTGGGGTAGTAACACCTTCGATTTCAATAGAAGGTGACCAACTTACTTTCTTTTTCTTAAAAGTAGTTGAAGTTGGTGTACTGTGAGTAAGAGTCCCTTGCTCATCAAAAGATTGTAAAAATTCTAGTATGACACCAGTGTCAGTATCACTTATAGGAGAAACTAGAGAAGATTTAGTTACTTCTATGGGATGTTTTTGGAAAAAGGAATCATTTAAGGATGGAATTATCGGTGAATTAACTAATCTATCATTACTGACATTATTATGAATAGAAATATGAGAGTCTTCTAAATTAAATATTATGTTTTCAGACGATAACCGTCGAAAACACCTTCTAACAGGTTGTAGATCTGTAGTAAATAACTGATTTGTAATAGTTAGAGGGGTGTATGAAATGATAGAAGACTGTTGTGGAGAAACTGGTGATAACATGACTTGAGTATTCAAAGTAATAGGGGAAGAATTAAGAGAGACAGTAGAAGAATTAGAAGTATTGACAAAAGAAAATGAATCAGGAGTAGGAGAAAAATTAGTAGAAGGAGAAGCAAATAGCTCATTTAAATGGAAAGAAAATGATTCGTCAATAGCATTAGGAGTTATTATTGATTGTGGCAACTGAGTGATTTTAGATGTATGAATTTTATCAATGATTTGTAAACTGTTATGTAATTGAGATAAAAGTTGTTGTGATAGAGAATTTATTTGTTCAGTTTCATCAAACCCGACAAAATCGTCATCTGAATCTACGGTTTCATCTAAAGAAAGGCTAATTGGGATATCCTCCACTAGATCCTTTTCTATTACTTCAGGCAAAAGTAAGGGTGGAGGTATTATTCGTTCAATTGTGTTATCATCATCTAGAGTTGTCTTTGTCAAAAATTTATTGAATAAGGGATGGTTTTTAAGATATTCGGGTGGACTATACCACTTCTTCAATTGCTTGTGATGGACTTTATATAATCTTTGAGTTTCCTTAGACTGTACTATGTACGTGACATTATTATTATTTACTTTGATTATTGTTAATGGTCCTTGATAGCGATCCTTGAATTTGTTAGTAGTACGATCTCCAGGCAATTGTAATTTTAAAGCTACTTCTTGGCCGATTGAGAAGGATTTATAGTTGGTATTTCCTTCATCCCAATATTCATTGAATCGGGTCCAAGGAAGGTTTGGACGAGTATCATGAGCTTCAGAGAATATTATTTCAGCTGGAGAACGTTTTGTTTCTGAATGGATGGTGTTATTATAAATGAGAGCTACTGAAGACAATTGAATGTCCCAGTTTGATGGATCTCGTAATGTACCACGAAGATATTGGATTAAAGTTCGATTGACTCTTTCTGCGATTCCATTAGAGGATGGGTTATAAGGGGTGGTATAAATATGTTTAATATTATGGAGTATTAAGAGTTCTTCAAACTCAGGACCTCTGAATTCACGGGCATTATCTGATAATAGTCTGGAGGGTATTAATGGCAAATAGGGTAAAATATTTCTTAAGGCAGCTGTTACTAGGGAAGTATGTTTTGATCTAAGGGGAACTGTGGCTATCCATTTACTATAGTGATCAATTAAAACAAAAATATAACTATTTCCTTTAGATGACTTTGGCAATTGTAATAGGTCTACAGCTAATTCAAAGGGAAATCTAGTATTAATCTTTAACATCGGAGGGGCATGGTAGATATTAGAAACTTTTCCTAGTTGACAATGGTGGCATGTCATTGAAATGTCTTTACATATCATTCTTAATTTTGGATGCCATATGAATCCAATCTAAAAGTGCATATAACTTATTTTGGCCTATATGGGCAAATTCATGGTGATTAATTATAGCAACCTGTAAAGCAAAATTGAATGAAACTAAATAGTGATAATGGTCTTTTCTATTTCGGTGAATTAAATAATTATTATATATAGAGATAGAATTACGAGCATAGGAAAAATTTTTAAGGGGTCCTAAGAAGGGTTGATTTTTGCTAATGGCATTCTTTAGCCGTTTAAGAATTGGATCATTTATTTGACATTCCATGATATGGGTCATAGTTACTTCTACAGAGTCTTGGGGGTTTATTAAAAGAGAAAAATTATGGATTTGGAGAGTTTCTGTAGGAACTAAAGTGCTATTATTTTCTCCATCAATTGTGACTATTGATGGAGTGGGGAAATTTTCTATCAAGATATCATCATTATTTATATCTTCAGAATCTTCAGAATCCAATAAATGAAGTGTCACTGCTGGCGCTGATAAAATTGGGAAACTAGATAAAGCATCAACAGCTGTTTGAGGTAATTTTGATTTGGTAGGGTTTAACAAATTATAATGGATACCTCCCAAACAAAATAAACAACAAATATCTTTATGATTGGGATTTCCGAAATGTAAAGGATGGTCTTTGCTGTAGTAAACTAGTACTCGTACAAGATATATATTTGAGAAAGCTTCGATACTATTAGTAAATGGCAATTGTCCAGGGAATTTAGTTAGTTGTAACTGTTTTAATGTTTGTTTTGCTTCTCTTCCTGTAGGTATGTGATACTTTTCACGGTTATCTATCAATTCTTGGACAACCTCTTGTCTTATTAACAAATGGAGATCTAATTTTTCATGGAGAAATTGAGAAAAACATTGGAAAAGCGAATCACCTCCTCCAGGAATTATACTCATTATGAATCCTTCAGGTAATTCTGGTAAATAGGTATCCCTATTATTTTGAATTTGCAATTCGTATGGAACTCGAGAAAGGATATCTGCGACTATATTTTCTTTTCCAGGCACATAATTGAGCTCATAGTCGATATCGTTTAATTCTTCCAAGGTTCTGGCTACTCGTTGGTTCACTAGAGGCATATTGTGTAGAAAAAGAAGGGGTTTGTGATCGGTGAAAATGATCACTCGAATCCCGTATAAAAATGGTTTAAGGGATCGTATGGCCCACCTAATGGCGGCTACTTCGCGTTCAGTTGTACTATATGCTCGTTGAGCTTTTGAAAATACCATAGAAATGTATGCTATTGGTTTTTCTATGTCTTCTTGTATTTGGCTTAGGCATGCACCTGCACCAATACCAGAAGCATCAGTATGGAGAAAAAGTGGATTTGCGTCTGGAGTTCGGTCTGGATAAGATAATAAAGGTGGGGATGTTAATTTTTCTTTAAGGCATTCGAAGGCTTGTTGGCATTGATCAGTCCATTGGAAGTTTTTAGTGAGTTTTAATAAGTCGAAAAGAGGTTTGGCTATTTCGGAACAATGGGGTATGTGACGTCGGTAAAAATTTACTAGCCCCATAAATTGTCTAACTTGTCGAACGGTCTTTGGAACTGGGAAATCTTTTACACCTTTGATGTTCTTTTCTAGTGGAATCATACCTTGGTATGAAATCTGGTGTCCTAAAAACTTTACTTCTGTCCTTAGGAGATTGGTTTTTGAGGGTTTCAGTTTGAAGCCAGCTTTGATAAATGCTGTTAAGACTTCTTCTAGGATGGTAAGATGTTTTTCAAAGGTTTGGCTTATAATAAGGACATCGTCCAAATAGATCATTACTTCCTGCCAAGGTATGTGACATAAAGCTAACCGCATTGCACGTTGAAAAGTCGCAGGGCCATTTTTAACGCCGAAAGGCATTCTCATGAATTCCCAATGACCTAGCGGTGTAGAGAAAGCTGTCTTTTCGATACTTTCTTCCTCCATTTCGATCTGATAATAGCCTTTAATAAGGTCTATTGTGGAGAAATACTTCATACCTTGTAGGCTAAATAGAGGTATCGGTTAAGTTTGGTATAGGGAAGGAGTCTCCTTTAGTTACTTCATTTAGTTTTCGGTAGTCTATGCATAAACGCATAGCTCCATCTGGTTTCCTTACGGGGAACTACGGGTGCGGAGTATGGTGAGTATGATTTTCTGATTATTCCGTCAGCTTCTAATTGTTGACATACTTTTTCGACCTCATAAAGAATAGGACCTTGTAAGCGTCTTACTGGACAACACACTGGGTCATCTACAAGTGTGTCTATTGTATGTTTAAGTATAGAGGTACATCCTACATCGTCATCTCCTAAGCTTAAAGCAGTAGGATATTTCATTAGAAGTTGGATAAGTTGTTCTTTTTGGCTTGATGTAAGAGTGGTGGAATCTAAATCAAAGGCTTCATATAATGACTCTAGCGTCCATTCAGGATAAGTAGTTTGGGGTTTCTGAGACAACTCTACTACATTAATAGAAGAAAAAGAAGAATCTAGTGAGAGAATAGAGAAAGTACCTAAAGAATATCCGCGTTTAAGATGTACTGGATTATCATTAAAATTAAAACAATATAAGTATATAATCTGATCTGGAGAATAGTTTAGAACAATATGATCCATTACAAATTTATTAGAATCATTTGGAGTAAATAATAAAAGGGTGTTATAATTAAAAATTAGATGATCAATAGAGATGGGGATAGTTATACACTTATTAGGTGGTAAAGAAATATCTTTATCTATCGTTGCAATTCCATCTCTGGATTGCAATGTACGGATATCTTCGGCGATTATGGTAAGATGATTTTTATTTCGCTTTATCAATTGTTTAGTGGCTAAATCGGGTAATAGCTGTTCATGGCTTAAAAAGTCATACCCTAGGATCAAATCATAATTTGTAACTTGATCGTCCACAACTATGAATGGATGGGGTTCAGTTATATAAGTCCTAGAAAGTTGAACTTGGAAGGTTACAATACCATAAACGGGAAATACAGTACCTCCAATTCCTTGTACGCCACTATATGTGGTTGAAAATAACGGATAGTTTTGAGGATTTAAGAGGCTATATGTTTTGGAGGTTATAAGGCTCCCAGCGGCACCGGTATCTACAAGAGCCGTGAGTAGTTTGTCTTGCTTAGAATCTTTTATGAACACACCTACTAATAAGGTATCTTTAGGAGGTACTTGTAAAGTGTGAAATTGAATAATAGAATTAGAAATAGAAGAATTAGATTTAGGAGTAAGAGAATTAGAATTAGAAGTTAATGTAGTAAAATTGTCTATAGAGGATGATTCAACAGGTTTTATAATAGAGGGTAATTCTGGAGTAATTGCTATTGTATCAAAACTAGAGATACCTGGAGGTTTCTATTTTAGGGTTATCTAATAGGGGATACAGCAACGGTGATCCATCCGTTGGTGATGATTTCTTTATTCTTTGGGGCTTTGGAGATTCTGGAGAGGAGTTTAAAGTAACTATGGGTGATGAAAGGTCCACTAGAGAATTGGAGTTATTAAACTCTGTGGGTGGATCATTCACCACAGAGGATATTAGTTTCCCTGATGGGAATAGGATGGTGGTTTATATTGAGGGCAATCTTTACCTAAGTGCGGTCCTCCACACTCGGTACAACTTAGAGAGTCATCACGAGCTTGTTGTTTTTGTTGTCTAGTAGGGCAATTATTGATTATATGGCCGGTTTGTTCGCAATGAATGCATTTATTTTGTCGTTGATAACAGTTGTTATATAGATGTCCTCTCTTCCCACAAAATTTGCAGTAGGGACGAGAACGGCAATCTCGAACATCATGACCAGGCTTTTTGCAATAATTACATGTTACATTCGAGGAGTTATTTCTATTGTTGGTCTTTGGAGATCCATTCCACTGTTGTTGATATCTATTGTTATTGTTCCTATTTGGAGTATTGGAAGAGGTTCTTGGAGGTGTTCGACTCCTTGATCTGTTATTATTATTTCTATTGTTATTAATAGAGTTTTGTTTATAAGGTACATTTTTAGCTTGTACCTGTTGGCCAGTTACTTGAGCAAAAGTAGGTTGATTAGGATGATTAGAAAAATAATTTGGAGGAGTAGGGGTTTGAGCAATTATAGGATATTGATATTATTAGATTATTGGGAACTACATTATTTTGATATTGTAATTCCATCTGGTGTTGGAGTGGTGTCATTTGAGGTTGGAAATTAGTAAGATCAATTAATTCTGGGATGTAGGGTTTTATTTGTTACTTTATTTGGAGTTTGTATAGGATAAGACCTTTGTGGTAGTTCTTGGGTTTGATAATTAGTATAGATCTGATCAATTATATTGACTAAATCATCCCAAGATATTTCCTCTCTTCTGGACATTTCACAAATCATGACATGTGATTTTACTGTTTGTTGGATATGTAGAGGTAAACTGTTGATTAATTTTTCTCTAAGTATCATTAAGGTTTCGATTTCTGCTGTAGGGAAAGCTTTTTCTGCTAACCCTTGCAAGCGCAGTGCAAACAAGGGGATGGTTTCATTATAATCCATTACTGCATTTTCAAAATTTGTCTGATCAGTTTTGTTCTGTTTTGAGATGTGCTTTATTAAACCATTGGGTAAGTTCATAGACTATAATAGAGTATCCAGAGTTATTTTTCATTAAAAGATCATATACAGTCTTAATATGTCCTTCTAGATGTAAACCAAGGTAAGTTCTCCATTCATCTGTAGAAGACTGTGGATACATAGTTTTCACATATTCTTCAAATCTGGTGAGAAATTGGGGAAAAGTCTCTCCGTCTTCTAATCTATATTTACCTAGAGGGATCATTTTAGTGGGTTTCTTTTGGAGTGCTAGTTGCTGAACTAGTTGTGATAATGTCTGTAACATCTGCTGATTTTGAGCTATTAGTTCTCGATTTTGGGACAATAGTTCATTCATAACCCCTGAATCAACTAATGTATAGGTAGGTGGAGTTTGAATAGGCTGAGTTTGAGCTATCTGTCGAGTAGGGATATTTTGTGCTTGTACATTAAATGTTTGCTGTTGTGATAAAGGTGGAATAGCAAAAGATATTCTAGGATCAAGAGGAGCTGAAATATTAGAAGTTGCAGTTGTAAATAAAGGTAAATTAGAACTAATAGGAAATGGATATGCTAGAGAACTTTGAACAGTGTTTAACCAATTTACATTAGACTGGGAAAACTCCAATGATGTCATTGGTGGTACCCAATTTTGTTGAGTTAAAAGCATGGAAATGCTAGTAGAAGGATTACTTACAACATTAGATGTGTCAACATTAGTGTCAGTTTTTAAAGTCATAGTTATTGGAACAGTTTCAGTATCTATACCATATTCTTT
>SEYY01016415.1:0-7500 GCA_009176605.1 Armadillidium nasatum
TTTTTCTACCTTTTTTTTTTTCATTTGTTTTGCAGACTCTCATGATGAATGCTGCTGAAGGAGAAAAAGATTTGGAAGTGAAAAGTACTTCAAAAAGCAAACCTCAGAGAGCAGAAGTGCCTCAACAAAACATAAAAAAGTATCATGTAGAAAATTTGAATTGCAGATATTGTAATTTTAGTTTTAAAAGCAAAGATGAGTTGAAGACTCATTTAAAAACACACAACAAAAGAAAGTTTAAGTGCGCTCATTGCAGTTATGAATGCAATTTCAAATCAAGATTAAAAATATGCTGATTCACAGCAAAAAATTTAAATTGTTGTAAATGTTCTGACTGTTCCTATGAATGTAATCATAAAGGAAACTTAAAAATACACATGCTTATACATGCGAACGTAAAATTATTTAAATGTTCTGACTGTTCCTATGAATGTAATCTGAAAGGAGACTTAAAAAGACACATGCTTACACACACAAACGTAAAATTATTTAAATGTTCTGACTGTTCCTATGAATGTAATCATAAAGGAAACTTAAAAATACACATGCTTACACACACAAATGTAAAATTATTTAAATGTTCTGACTGTTCCTATGAATGTAATCAAAAAGGAAGCTTAAAAATACACATGCTTACACACAAAAATAAAATTATTTAAATGTTCTGACTGTTCCTATGAATGTAATCAAAAGGAGACTTAAAAAGACACATATTACACACACAAAATGTAAAATTATTTAAATGTTCTGACTGTTCCTATGAATGTAATCATAAAGGAAACTTAAAAATACACATGCTTACACACACAAACGTAAAATTATTTAAATGTTCTGACTGTTCCTATGAATGTAATCAGAAAGGACACTTAAAAACACACATGCTTACACACACAAACGTAAAATTATTTAAATGTTCTTACTGTTCCTATGAATGTAATCATAAAGGAACTTAAAAAGACACATGCTTACACACACAAACGTAAAATTATTTAAATGTTCTTACTGTTCCTATGAATGTAATCAGAAAGGAGACTTAAAAAGACACATACTTACACACACAAACGTAAAATTATTTAAATGTTCTGACTGTTCCTATGAATGTAATCGGAAAGATTACTTAAAAAGGCACAAGCTTAAGCATTAAAGAAGAAAGTTTTGTGGTAATTTTTAATTTTTTTTTCACTATTTTATATCAAACCCGAGGGTTAAAAACCCCACGTTAAAAGTTGGTTTTTAAAAAGAAATGCAAGACCATTTTTTCTTTCGCTTAACTTCAAAGGCAATATCGTAGCACTTTTTTTTTATTTAGTATTTATATTAATGTTTTTTTTGTAAGTTTTTTCTATTAAAATCTTTTTCAGCTTTGATAAAATCTTTTTTAATTTTAAGTGACGTGTCTTCGCTCTATTCTTTAAAAACACAAATCACGCTTAGTTTTTAATGTTAACAAAAGTTTTTACTTTTCATGAAATATTTCTGCTTAATTAAAGGGATCCGGACATTTTTTATTTTTGGAATAAAATTTTTAATTTTAAAGGTAACAGAATACAATTTTGGAACTTTATTGGGAGAGATACGCATATTTTTTGCATTGTTGCGAAATTTCTGTAGTGTCAATAGTTTGGAAGGTCCACAGACCCTCCTTGTTTTAGATGCGACACCCATATCACTTAACCAATCTAACAAAAACTTTCAGGAACATTTCATTTCAATATATTTTGTTTTAACTTGAATAGGTTAAAAAAAAAAAGGTCTCTGTGTTTTGAATCTTTATTGGTGCTACTGTAGTATGCAGTCTACATCTGTGGTCAAAAAATAATGAATTTTAACCGAAATTAACAAAAAGTTGACTGTTTACAACTCTAGTTCTGGCCGGAGGTTTGTTTGGTCCTAATTACTTTTAGAATTAAAATTCAATTTTTATTACCTTACAGGAAAGAAGGCAAAATAATAATAATAAATTTGTAAATATAAGATTTATTTTCATAAATAAATGCCCTAATTTATATTCTTTGGGACTAGAACAATGGCAAGACACTAAAAATACCATTATATAACTTTTGATAATTAGGGTTTTTGTTCTTTGTATTACCCAGTTATTATGTAGTCACATTGCTAAACAAAACTATTGAGAGGTGATATAGGGTTGGTGCCACCAAATCTTTGCATCCGATTTGCCCTAATGCATGGTCTATTTTCTTCATTAATTTCTGCACCATTCGCGGCGTTCAATACAATTTCCAGTTTGTTGAACGCCACCTCTCTTCTTTTAGACCTAACCTCTTATTCTTGACAGAAACTCGGGTGCTTGAACGTTTTGATAGCTGGACTTTTGAAGAGGGCTTTACCGAGGTGATTTACTGTGGCATGGAGACAACATTCCAAAATCTTTCCCTTCTACTAAACTTTACAAACCTTGGTTTAACTCTGCTTATTCTCATGCTGTTTACCACTGGGTTACTGTTGTTTTAAAGTCTGTTCTTGTTCTTTGTAACAATAAAAACAACTTTTTGCTCAGACTATTGCCACTAATTCAACTATACATGATTTCTAAGCTATAACTCGTCCTTCAACCCTCTCCCCCTCCCCCAACTCATTTGTCTAAAATTGTAATTTCTTCTAAAGAAGTCCATTTCTGCTCTCTCATAGCTTTACACCAAGAAGGCGTACGGTACCGATTGTATCCCTCCTGTGGTTCTCAAAATTTGTGCTCTTTAGCTTGCACCCTTACTTTGCCAAATATTTCGTCTCTGTCTTTCTACTTCAACCTTCCTTTCTCTCTGAAAACGTTCTCTCATTCAGCATGTGCCGAAAAAGGGGGACCTCTCCAACCCTTCAGTTACTGTTCAATTTCTTCAACTCCGTTCTTTCTAAAGTTTCTTGTTAAAAGTTCGAATGATTTCAAATCTTTTAATATAATTGATCGCCAGTATGGCTTTCGTAAAAAAAAAAAAAAAAGTTCAACTGGTGATTTTCTTTCCCTCCTTTCTGACTCTTGGTCCTCCTCTCTTCGGCATTTCAGTAAATCTCGAAAATATCGACAGCCTTCGATAGAGTGTTGCACAAATCTTTGATTTTTAAACTTCCTTCTTTTATGAAATTATCCTCTCTGGTTTTCTTTCCGATCCTTCTACAGCAACTGTTGTAGACTGTCACAGTTCTTCCTTTAAATCTGGTAATAGCGGTGTTCCTCAGTTATCTGTTTTAACCAACTCTTTTTTTTTTTTTCTAGTTTTCATTAAAAATTCTCTCAATTATTTAATCACGTATCCACTCCTATGCTAATGACTCCACCTTCATAACTACTTCCAATTTGAAAAACGCCACTTCTATTGGCAGTTAATTGACGCAAGAATGGTGGGTGTCCTTGGAGCAACGGATCTCTTATCTTTCTCGTATTTCAATCCGGGGCAGAGAAAATAAGGTGGTTTTCAATGTCTCAAAAAATTCCGTTCCTCCATCTCTCTGCTCGACACAACCTTCCACAGAACTATGACATCTTCGAAAACACAATACTTAAAATTTCGTCCGTCCTTAATTTTCTCGTGTTTCTTTTTTCGTGATCTTTCTTAGAATTCTTAAACAAGTTCTTAATGCTTTTAAAAAAAAGTTCTCGATGCTTTGAATAATTTTTATTGGTGCTACTGTATGCAGTAAAGAATAAGTTAAAAAAAAGTTCATTTTAACCTATTAATTAGTAGAAGTAAAAACTTTTATTAAAAATTTTTTAAATATAAATTTTGTTTTTAAAAAAATGTCTAATTTATAACAAATAACTGCAAGACACTGAAACTACTCTTACGCAAAAATCCATTTGTTTTTCTCTTAGCTTTACACCAAGAAGCCGTGCGGTGCTAATGGTATTTATTCCTCCTGTGGTTTTCAAAAAATTTTTTCCTATTTAGCTTGCACCCTGTGCTTTGGCAAAAATATTTCGTCTCTGTCTTTATACTTTAACCTTCCCTTCTCGCTGGAAACGTGCTTCATTCAGCATGTGCCGAAAAAGGGACCTCCACCTCCAGCCCTTCAGCTACCGTTTCATTTCTTCAACCTCCGTTCTTTCTAAAGTTTCTTGTTAAGAGTTGGAAAGATCTTAAATCTTCTAATCTTATATCTCTGATCGCCAGTATGGATTTCTTAAAAAAAAAGTTCTACCTGTAATTTTCTTTCCCTTTTCTCTGACTCATGGTCCTCCTCTCTTCGTCATTTCAGTAAATATCGGAAATATCGACTGCCTCCGATAGAGTGTTGCACAAATCTTTGATCTTTAAACTTCTCTCTTTCGGAATTTATCTCTCTGATTTTCTTTCCGGTCGTTCTGTAGCAGCTGTTATAGACTGCCACAGTTCTTCGTTTAAACCTTTAAATCCTATTAATAGTGGTGTTCCTCAGGGATGTGTCCGAACTCCAACTCTTTTTCTATTTTTCATTAAAAATTCTCTCAATTACTTAATCACGTATTCACTCTTATGCTAATGAATCACCTTCATTACTCCTTCCAATTTGAAAGACGCCACTTCCGACGACAGCTAATTGAAGCAAGAATGTGGCTTTGGAGCAGTTGGCCTCTGACCTTTCTCATATTTCAATGTGGGGCAGAGAAAATTATGTAGTTTTCAATGTTCAAAAATTCAGTTCCTCCATCTCTGCTCGACACAACCTTCCACATAACTTAAACCTTCGTCCAACCTTAATTTTCTCTGTGTTTTTATCTTCATGAAATTTCTTAGAAAGAACACGTTACTTCTCTTTTAAACAAGCCTTCATTTTTTATTTTTTTTATTTTTGTTGATAAAGTTCACATCTCAGAAGCATTCCCTATTCTAGGAGAGGAACTTATCTAGGTAGTATGCTTAAGCACGTGAGTCAATCATCCTGCCGTTCTGAGGCGTTTTTTAATTTTTTTCACTAATACTCGAGTTGCTTGCAGTTTATAGGGGTGCTGTTCGCTACTCTATGAAGTATTCATAACACATCTGGGATGGTCCACTCATACAGTTTTCCTCGAAAAGGTGAAGTCTAGGGCTTTTCGTATTAATTTACGCTCTCACTAATTCTCTATATCTCTTTCTGCCTGTCGAATTGTGTCATCCTCTCTATACTTTCTTTATTGCAGCAGAAACTGCTCTTCTGAACACTCTCGTCGATTTCCTTCTCCGCTGAGAAAGGCTCGAGCTACACGCTTTTCTACACAGTCTTCACCATTCTCTGTCCAACTCTCCAACAACAATTGTCCGAAAACAACTCTTTATACCACTCCTCACATTGTTTTCGGACAATTCCTGCGTGTTTTAAGAATTTGTAGTCCACGTTTTTTGGAAGATGAGATTGACTTTGTTAGGAAATTTTTTTTAGATTTAAAATGTCCAAATTATATTATAAGAAGAGCTTTGAAGGATGCAAAAAGAAAATTCTATAACCCTAAAATAAGGAACCTTTTTATCTGAAAAATGTTCTAGTCTATCAGGGTTGTCCAAATAAGCTGGAGAATTTTAAAAAATACATCCCAAAAAATGTGAAAATGGTTCATTCGATGCTTAGTACGTTAAAAAAAGTTTTTAAAACATATTAAAATGAAAAAAAAAATGAAAATATTGGAGTTTACAAAGTAAATGCATAAGAATTCTAGGCACCAATATCCCAACTAACGATGCCATCCACATATTGCTAGAAAAGATTTTCAAAGAATTCAAATATTTACAAAACTTGGCATGTAATGATTTTAATTTCTTTGTTAATAACAAACTTTACTTCCAAACCATCTCGTTAGCTATAGGTTCCCTATTAAGTACCTCTCTTGACAATATATATATATAGATCATTACGAAACTTCCTGGCTCTTCACATACCTAACCACCATCAAACCTTATTTTTACAATAGATACATGGATGATACTTTCTTCCTGTTCGATAATAGTAATAAAGGCCCCTTTTTTAAACTTTCTTAACAATAAGCTCCCAAAATATAAAATTTACATGTGAAGAAGAAACATTCAACTCCTTGCAGTTTTTAGACATTTTTATTAATAAAAATTTACATTTTACCAACACATCGATTTTCCATAATTAAAAAACATTTACAGGGTTAGGTTTAAACTATTTTATTTATAAACTTAACAATATCAAAGCATTAATATACAGAGCATATCATATTTCATCTGATTTCACCTTAATACATAAAGAATTTAATTTTATAATAGTGTTCCTTAACAGAAATTTATATCCTACAAAAATTATTCTCAATTCAATAAAAAAAAATTCCTTAACACTATCTACGATAAACATACTATGATCTCTACAATTCCACATAAAATTTTATACATTAAATTTCTGTTCTATGATTACTTGAGCATTAAATTAAAAAAAAGAACAAACCTATTTTCCGAAACACATTTCCACAACTTAAAATCATTCCTATATTCACAAATAATAATAAAATCAGCTCCAATTAAATCATAGACAGATTACCGAACTCCATGAGTTCGCTGGTCGTATATAAATAACACTATGATGACTGCTCAGCCATCTACATTGGTAGCACTATGCAACAACTCCACGTGCGCACCAGCGAGCATAGTAGGGTATCACCAAGTACTGGAAAAAATTTAACTACTGCTTCCCATTCTAACATTAGAGAACACACTGTAAAACATTAACATCAGTTAAACCCATCCAACTTCAAAATAAAGCACAAACCAACCACTTTACTTATTTTAAAATCATTTTACTAACCACTCTCAAGGCATCTTGAAATACCGACAGTAGTGCAATAGGAACTATAATAATGTAATTTCACACTCCTTAAATTATTTGACTGCTTTTTAGGGAAGTTATTCTTTATTATTTTTTTTTTTTTTTTTTTTTAAATAATATCCCCATCCCCACCATTTCACCATTGTTTTAACAGTTTTTTAAAAGTGTTTTTTATATAAAGAATTTTTCAGGATATATTATACATTATTTTTATTATTTATTTTATTCCTTTTGGTTTTAAAAGTAATTTTATATTAATATTACCTATTTAGATCTTGAAAATGACAAGTTTCATTCTCGAAACGTTGAAGACTTGTTAAAATATTCCATAAAGCTCTTGTTCTTCTATTCCTCATAAAAATAAGATTTCCCAAACACAGAAACCGTAATAATATATATATATATATATATATATATATATATATATATATATATATATATATATATATATATATATATATATATATATATATATATATATATATATATATATATATATATATATATATATATATATATATATATATATATATATATACTGACTTCTTTTTCCAGAAATGGTTTCTCGTTTGGAAGAACTTTGTGGAATTCAAATTGGCCATTGAGCTTGCAAACAAATTAGAGTTCAAAAAGGAAATTTTAAGACTGCCAGATCTTGATCTCTATCGTAGTTTGTGGTATTATGGAAAGCGAACCGTGGTTTGAAAATATGGAGAAGAAAGTATTAGATGCATTGGAGAAATTGCC
>SEYY01016417.1:5000-21419 GCA_009176605.1 Armadillidium nasatum
AGACTCTATCGAAGGCTTTCGATATGTCCAGCGCTACAGCAAAAGATTCACCGAAATGCCGAATAGCGGAGGACCAAGATTCAGAGAGAAGGGAAAGGAGATCACCAGTAGAGCGTTTCTTACGAAAGCCATACTCGCGATCAGAGATAAGATTAGAAGAATTGAGATGTTTCCAAATCTTCCTGTTAAGGATAGATTCGAAAACTTTAGAGAGAACGGAGGTCAAAGAAATAGGACGGTAGTTGGAGGGTTGAGAGGGGTCCCCCTTCTTCGGCACAGGTTGAATGAGCGCACGTTTCCAGCAAGAAGGGAAGGTTGAAGTAGATAGACAAAGACGAAATAGTTTACCGAGGCAGGGTGCAAGCTCGGAAGCGCAAGTTTTGAGAACCACAGGAGGAATACCATCAGGACCGTACGCCTTCTTAGTATTAAGCTCAGAGAGAGCAGAAATGACATCTTTAGAAGAAATTCTAATTTTAGGCATAATTGAGTTAGAGGGGGTTGAAGGAGGAGGAATAGCTCTGGAATCGTCTAAGGTTGAATTAGAGGCAAAAGTTTGAGCAAAGAGTTCAGCTTTAGAAGAAGGTGAAACAGCAGTTGTGCCGTCGGAAGAAATTAAAGGAGGGAAAGAGGAAGAAGCAAAGTTAGAGTTGACATTTTTTTTGCAAAATGCCAGAAAGAGCGTGAAGAAGAGGAACCAGAAAGATTATTGCATTTTTTACGGAGAAAGGAGTTTTTAGTGTTACGAAGGATAGTTTTTGCACGATTCCGGGATGAAATATAAGTAGCGTGAGTTTCAGGAGTTTGAAGACGACGGTAATCCCTGAAGGCAGCATCCCTGCGGCGGATAGCACGAGAACAAGCAGAGTTAAACCAAGGTTTGTTAGGTTTAGTAGAAGGGAAAGAATATGGAATGTACGCCTCCATGCCAGAGAGAATCACCTCGGTAATGCGTTCTGCACACTCCGAGGGACCCCTCCCACGGAAGCAATAATCATTCCACGGGAAATCAAAGAAGTACGACCGCAAGTCCGACCAGCTTGCGGCACCGAAGTGCCACAAGCGTTTCCTTTCCGTAGAAGGGGGTCTTTTCTGCGGAAGACTTGAAGAGATAGAAGAGGATACAGAGATAAGAAGATGATCGGAGGAACCCAGATTAGGAAAGAGTTTAACAGTATAAGGAGAAGGATTAGAAGTTAAGAAAAGGTCTAGAACGTTGGGTTCATCTCCAAGACGATCAGGGATACGAGTAGGGAGCTGCACCAACTGCTCAAGGTCGTTTTGGATAGCGAAAAGGAAGGCACGTTCACCAGCTGTATCATGAGAACTAGAAGAAAGCCATTGGCGGTGGTGAACATTGAAATCACCTAAAATGATGATTTCAGAGAAAGGAGAAGAAGAGAGAATGTGCTCTATTTTGGAGTTTAAATAGTCGAAGAATTTAGCATAGTCAGTAGAATTAGGAGATAAATAAACTGAACAAATGAATTTAGTCGTAGAGTGGCAAGAGAGCCTAAGCCATAAGGTGGAAAATTCGGAAGACTCCAAATTAGAGACACGAGAACAAACGACATCGTTCCGCACATATGCACAACAACCGCCTTTGGCTGAAAATTGAGGATAGAGACAGTAGGAGGAAACAGAATAGGGTTTGCTATCAGAACGCTCAAACATCTGAGTTTCGGTCAAGAATAAGAGGTGAGGTCTAGAAGAAGAGAGGTGATGTTCAACAAAGTGGAAATTAGAGTGCAGACCGCGAATGTTGCAGAAATTAATGAAAAAAATAGACCGTGCATCAGGACAAGCCGGCGGCCGAGTCCTGGTGGCACCAACCCCATCACCGGAGGCCACCAACTCCCAAGTGGTGATGGGGGAAGGGGTGGATGAGGGGCTATTTTTGGAAGCCGCCCCCCGTGGCTTCTCCGAGGCTACCGAAGTTGACGCCATTATTGATTTTATTTTAATTTTTTTTAAGATGTGTTAGAAATGTTTTATGTATGTAAAGGAGAGCCACTCCGTGTAGATAGAAGGTGAGCGCGAAAGGGAGCGAACCATTGGGCACCGGGATGAGATAGGAGTACCTTTAACACCCCGTATACCCAACAGGGGGTAATCTCATCGCTTCGGGAGCGCTACTTCCCTCCCCCGTATAAATATATATATATATATATATATATATATATATATATATATATATATATATAATATATATATATATATATATATATATATATATATATATCGTCTAGAAACTCTGAAACTCTTTTCGTGCTTGTAACATTTTAACTAGAAATCTATTTTTAGATATACACTTTTTAATATACACTTTTCCTAGTTGAATATTATAACAACAATTTTGGCTTCTGCACTTGTGGCGCTTGATGTATTAAGAGCTTTCGTAAGAAACTTGCGCAAAGCCTCAGTGTCTAAACTTCTCTCTTTCGGTATCTATCCTTCTCTCACTGTGACTCTTTGATTTCTTGTAAATTTCCATCGTTCATCCTTTTTACGTCTACTTTTGGTTGAGTTTCTCAAAGTTCTGTTTTATCATAAATTCATTTTCTTCTTTTCGTTAACGATCTTCTACCTGTCATTTCGTCTCCTATCTACTCTTAAGCCGACGATTTCATTCTTCAATTCTTCTTTCAGTTTGAAAGAAAACATTCTCCTCAGTATCGTTCGCCCTTGCATAGAATATGCATCACATGTCTGGGTTGATTCAACACATTGCTCTTCTTGATAAGGAAGAGTCTACGGTTTTTCGAATTATCAACTCTTCTGTTGTCACTAACTTTCTCCATGTGTTTCAAGCCATCAGAGTATTACTCTTCTTAATTGTGTTTAGAGTTAGATGAAAACTAGCGAAAAATTTGTGATTTCGTTTTATACACTATCCACATTTCATTCGCATACAATCCCAGTGTTTTGTATATTTTGCTTCCACTTTATATCTGTTATTCAGTTATAATTATTTTCTTCCTAACAATTAAAATGTGGATATTGTAATAATTATTAGAAAATGGTATAGTATATAAAAAAAATTAATAACTCCCACTTAGTCACTTTGATTGAAAACCTGTACTGGTTGTACTGTATAGTTCTGGTTGAGCGAAGTTCTTTAGTATCTGATTTCACTTGGTCTAAATTAAAAAAAAAATTAGATAGGAAAATAAATATCTGAAAACAACTATGGAATACTAACTAAAAAAATTAAAATCCTCGGAGGCAAACTTAATTTAGAAACTCAAATGAAATTGTGAAAATTTTTAGGGTAGATAGGAAACAAAAAATAAAACCCCTCCCCCCCAAAAAAAAAAAAAAAAAAATTATAACTAGAGCAAAATAAAAATTTAATTTTATATCAATAACCAATTTAAAATCAATAAACATATATAAATTATAGTCTAATTAATTGTAAAATATATATATATATATATATATATATATATATATATATATATATATATATATATATATATATATATATATATATATATATATATATATATATATATATATATATATATATATATATATATATATATATATATATATATATATATATATATATATATATATATATATATATATATATATATATATATATATATATATATATATATATATATATATATATATATATATATAAGCATATATTAGTATATATATTACTTTTCTTAATCGACCTATATTAATTTATTTCTTAATGTTTATTCGTATTAAACTTTGCGAAAACGTTTCATATGTGCTAACATGTTAAAACAAAATGAAAAAATAAAAATAAATAAACATAATAACAAAAAGTCAAAGCTTCATGGCCCTTAGGTTCTTAGAAATTCAATTCAAAAACCTATTAACAAACGAAGTCAATATTTTTTTTTTTTTTTTTTCGTAATTTTACGGTGTTATATATATCATACCTACAACCATTTAATAAATACAAAAAACTTCTTTCCCCAAAAACCTCAATTTTGATTCCTTAATTTTCTTAGAAGGTAAAGACTAGAAAGTTTTAAACTGAGAAAAAGAATTTTTTTTATTTTTTTTTTTAAAATCAAACGTTGACGTCTTTCTAAATTCTTTGCAATTTTCCTCTGATAACCCAAAACCTATTTTGGGAACCAAATTTTAATAGTGGAGTAATAAAAATAATAATCATATAATAATATTTTTATTATTATTATTATTAATAGTTCTAATAATAATAATAATAATAAAAATAATAATAATAATATAATATTGTTATTATAATTATTATTATTATTATTATTATTATTATTATTATTATTATTATTATTATTATCATATTATATTATTATTTTAATTAATAAATAATAATAACAATTATAGTAAATAACACCAATTTATTTATTATTTTATTATTATTATATTATTATTATTATTATTATTATTATTATTATTATTATTATTATTATTTATTATTATTATTATTATTATTATTATTATTATTATTATTATTATTATTATTATTATTATTATTATTATGATTATTATTATTACTTATTATTATTATTATTATTATTATTATTATTATTATTATTATTATATTATTAATGATTATTATTAAGTGAACCCGTCGTGATTTTGACTAAGCTTTCAATCAAATTCTTTTTCTTTTATTAAAAATTTTGTCAAAACGTCAAGTTTATTCATGTGAAAATTTCTTCCAAAATCAAAAAATACTTTTAAAAATTAAAATCATGTGTCAGAGCATGTGAATATTATCTTACTTTGTGTGTGTACACGCAATAAAGCCACCGCACACACACATATACACACACGAAAACCTGCTTAGTAAGGTTTTAAGTAATTACTACTACTTTTTTTTTTTTTTTTTTTTTTTTTTATTTTTTTTTTTTTTTTTTTTTTTTTTTTTGTTTTTTTTTTTTTTTTTTTTTTTTTTTTTTTTTTTTTTTTTTTGAAAACAGAAGTCAGGAAGAAAACAATTAACTTTGTGTAATTTGGTTTGTGAAAGATGGTCGAAAGTTTATACCAAATATTAAAGGAAAAAAAATAAAAGAAATAAGAAAAAAGGAAAAAAAAGGAAAAATTTAAAAAAATTTAATTAAAATAATATAATTTCTTCAATTCTCATTTATTTTGAAGGTCTTCAAATGAAACATTAATGTTAATATTTTGAAAATGTCGAAGGCGAGGTAAGTAAGCTAAACTTTCTTTCACTTTTTTAATTAAATAAACTCTCACATAACTACATTTCCCACAAACAAACTTATGTACGCTCACTGAAGATCAATATACACACACACGCATATATATATATATATATATATATATATATATATATATATATATATATATATATATATATATATATATATATATATATATATATATATATATATATATATATATATATATATATATATGAGTGAGTTTGTGTGCTTAAAATGATAAATATTTTTAAAGTTTTATAAAGATTATTAAACTTTTATTAAACATATCAGAGAGATTGAAAAATTTTTACTTTAATAATATGAATCATTAAAAGAATTTATGCCACTACAAAGAATAAAAAATTAGTAAAGATTCTGTAGATTTTTACATACTAAAAATCATGTTTGTCTTTTTTTTTTTATTATTATTTTATAGTTATTTTGTTGTTTTAATTCATATCCTAGTAATCATTACTATGAAGAAGTGTTAAGAGATTATCTAGAAAAAAAATTCATGCTTGTAGTAAGTATTATTGCAGATAAGTAAAACCCTCGTACGCCATCTCTCCCATTCATGCATTCTGCTGTGAAAAATCTGTGTTCTTTTCGCAATTAAAAACAGTAACAAAGTTTCATTTGTCTGTAAAAGCCACTAAAAAAGGCAAGAAAATTAGACTTTTTTTGTATCACGACGAGCATCTGCATCAAACTCTCTTTTCAAATATGCAGAACCAAAGACGTTCACAGATAATTATGATATATTAACAGTTCGTCCTGATATAAGCTTCCGGTCAAACTGCACTTTAGCCTCCTTAAATATCTCAAAATCTACTAAACGTACGTTAAAAAGGATAACATTTTTGGAATCCTTGAAGAATTTTGATAAAGAAAATAATAAAAGATGTGAAAATAAGTAAAAAAAAAAAAATTTTTTGTACGATAATTAAGGAAAAAATCTGTCATTATTATTATTATTATTATTATTATTATTATTATTATTATTATCTAATTATTTTATTCATTTTTTTTTTTTTTTTTTTTTTTTTTTTATTATTTTAATATTTATTTATTAAATTTATTAATATTATAAATATATATATATATATATATATATATATATATATATATATATATATATATATATATATTTATAATATAATATATAAATTTATATTGTATTGAAATATGTGTTGCTTCACCAAATAATATTTTTTATTATTAAACAATTATTAAATTAATAATTTTAATAATAATTTTATAAATTTCTTTAAATAAATAATAATAATAATAACCAAGTTCATATGCGTAGCCCTACGGGATAAGCATATGTGCTTGTTATTATTATTATTATTATATTATTATTATTATTATTATTATTATTATTATTATTATTATTATTATTATTATTATTATTATTATTAATTTTTTTTTACGAACCCTAGTAAGACTTATTTAACCTGACGACCGAAGATTGCTGTGGGAAAGAGGTTTAACCGATAGCTGGTATGTTTCCGTAGGATCGTAGCCTACTGCCATATTACACAAATACATATATATATATATATATATATATATATATATATATATATATATATATATATATATATATATATATATATATATATATAACATTTTTGTTACAATTTTCTACGCAAATTTATCCTACTGCAAATTCTCGGAATTTGACTCATAGAAAAGACGCTGCCAGACGTACGATGTCGTCCATCGCATTAAAAAACCATAAATTACGTAGTTATTAAAATTAATGTTTTTTTTTTAATTCCCAATTTTTCCTTATCAAAATTCTTCAAGGATTCCAAAAATGTTATCCTTTTTAACGTACGTTTAGTAGTTTTTTAGATATTTAAGGAGGGTAAAGTGCAGTCTGGCCTAAGCTTCCTAATAGGTTTCAAATAAAAATGAAGAAATATTGTAAGCGTTTTAAAAAGTCTGACTGTACCTATAAGCCTTAATAGCTAAAGAAATGCATCAAATGGTTTCTTATATCAAAATATTATAACATATATATATATATATATATATTATATATATATATATATATATATATATATATATATATATATATATATATATATATATATATATATATAATATATATATATATATATATTATATATATATATATTTGTGCCTCTATTGAGTGGGAATCTTTATCATAAATAGGATGGCCAGAAATGAACGTAACATCAGTTTTTATTATTATTATTATTATTACTTTACTTTTAATGATCTCAATTTTTAGAAAACAATTACATTATGAATTTTTTTTAATATTTAATAAAGTCTAACGTTTCGTTTCTATCATTAAACCATCATCAAGAGAACTGAAAAGGAAAATTAAATGGTCAATATCACAGAGAAAAGAATTCTTTTTAGCTGCACTATTAAACTTGAAGAAAAGACAAAAAAATTAAAAAAAAATTTAAAATTATAAAAAATTAAAGTTTTTTTCACCCTCCTTTTAACTAGATAAAGAAATATCACAAAAATAATAATAGAAAACTGTAAGGAATATAATCGTATATTGAAATTGAATTTGAAACGGCAGTTGGTTAGTAGCTGTAAAATTTGTAATGAGTAATTTATATGAACTTAAAACAGATCGAGAGTACAGATAAGAGAACACATAGTTTAATTGCAGAAATAGGCTGTTTAATCATAAATAATCATTCCTGGAAACATACATACCTGCATGTACTCAAACAACGTAAAAATGCTCACACATCTACATATGAACATATGCAAATGCACACACACATATACATTCACACGTACATATTTTCCATATGATACGTACATATATACAAACACAACTATACATATTATATATATTATATATATAATATATATATTATATATATATAATATATATATATATAATATGTAACTCCCAAAAGAGTTGATAGATTCAAGAAGGATGGCCTGGAGCAACTGACCTCTGATCTTTCTCGTATTTCAAATTGGGGCAGAAAAAATGTCTTTTCAAAGCCCAAAAACTCAATTCATCCATCTTTCTACTCGCAATCTTAACACAACTTGATATCTTCTTCGAAAAACTCAACCAAACCTTCATCTGTCCTCAATATTCTCGGAGTTTCTTTTTCTCGTGATCTTTCTTGGAAAGATCACATTTTTTCTCTTTCTAAACAAGCTTCTAAGAGGTTGGGTGTTCAGAGGCACCTTCGTGGTTTTTTACACCACCCCAGTTGCTTGCTCTGTATAGGAGTGTTGCTCGACTCCGTATGGGGGATCAGGAGGAAGGATCCAAATGTAAAATGTATGTAAGAGCCATGTGGGAAGAGGTAGTATGGTATGTGTATAGGTAGTTAAAGAATGTACAATAGGTGAGCTAGTTGGTTACTGTTGAAGTCTGGCTTGAATTTTGAAATGTATATGGACTCCAAGATGAGTAATGAAACGGTATCTGTGGCAGAATCTAGAATGTAGAAGTGGAAATGTGAAACAAGGGTGAGCATGAGCACGAATGTTTGATTGTGAGAGAGAGGTGATAGGGAGAGAAGTGAGATGTGAGAGACCTTGGTGCTCATGAATGCAGGTTCTTAGAAGCCTGGTTGTGGAGCTTGTCTAAGGTTAAAAGACTAATAAACTATCTCATACTTTCAAACTCCCTTGATCCTCTTTCTTTGCAAGGCAACGATGGCGCACTATCTCTTTTCTATAGGTACTACAACGGCTGGTGCTCGAGGAAGTTGACCTATCGCATTCCACCAACATTGCGTCACCCTCGCAGCACAAGGGGTTCCTTTCTTGCACATGAACTTTGTGTGAGCATTGCAAACTCAAGGATTGCACGTTGTGGTACCTCCTCTTTTCCAGCCTCCTCTGTTCTGTGGAACTCTCTATCTTTCGTTTTTCGTGTTGTATTTAAAAAACCTCTCTCTAAATCTTCTGTCTGCGCCTACTTGAAGGTTGAGTGGGGTTTTCTTTTATCCTTTAATTATGCCCCATCCTTGAAAAGGGCTCTGCCCGTGAGTGATGGTAACACACACACACACATACACACGTATATATATATATATATATATATATAATAATATATATATATATATAATAATATATATATAATATAATAATATATATAGTGCTTTCGTGGAAGGTGACTCTCGGAGTGTGCCGAGCGCATTATTGAAGTGCTTTTCCCTGGCATGGAGGCGTTCATTCCATACTCTTTCCCCTTCTACTAAGCTTAACGAACCTTGATTTAACTCTGCTTGTTCTCGTGCTATTCGCTGCAGGGATCCTGCCTTCAGGATTACCGTCGTCTTCACTCTCCAGAAACTCATTCAACTTATATTTTATTCCAGAAGAGTGCAAAATCTATCCTCCGAAACACCAAAAACTCTTTTCTTAGTTGAAAATGCAGCAATCTTTCTGGTTCTTCTTCGCATCCTTTCTGGAATTTTGTAAAAAAAAAAATGTCAACTCTAAGTTTGCTTCTTCCTCTTTTACTCCTCTACTATCTTCAGATGGCACAACTGCCATTTTGCCTACCTCTAAAGCTGAACTCTTCGTTCAGACCTTTGCCTCTAATTTAGCCTTAGACGATTGCGGAGTAATTCCTTCTTCTTCAACTATTTCCAGCTCATTTATGCCTACTGTTGAAAGTTATACTAAAGATGTCATTTTCTGCTCTCTCAGAGCATAACACCAAGAAGAAGTACGGTCTTGATGGCATTTCTCCTGCTGTTCTCAAAACTTGTGTTTCTGAGCTTATACCCTGCCTTGGTAAACTATTTGGTCTGTGTCTTTTTTCTTAAATCTTTCTTTCTTGTTGGAAACGTGCGCTCATTCAGCGGTTACGAAGAAGGATGACCCCTCTCATCCCTCTTTTCACCATTTCTTTCACCTTCGTTCTTTTTAAAGTATTCGAATCTAACCTTAACAGGAAGATTTTTAAACATCTCCATTTTTCAAATCTTATCTCTGATGGCACGTATGAATTTCTTAAGAAACTCGCTACTGGTGATCTTCTTTCCCTTCTCTCTGACTCTTGGTCCTTCGCTCTTTCGCATTTCGGTGAATCATTTGCTATCGCGCTGGACATTTCGAAAGCCTTCGATAGGGTCTGGTACAAATTTTTGATCTCTAAACTTCTCTCTTTAGGAATTTATCCTTCTCTCTGATTTCCTTTCAGGTCGTTCTATAGCTGCTCTTTTAGAATGCCACCTTTCACTCTTTAAATCTATTAATAGGTTTATTCCTCAGTATTCTGTCCTGTTCCCAACACTTTTTCCACTTTTCATTAATGATCTTCTCTCTATTACTTCATTACCTATCCACTCCTATGCTGATGACTCTACACTTCATTACTCCTTTCAGTTTGAAAGGCGTCCCTCCCAGCAACAGTTATTTAACGCTAGAATGGTTGCCTTGGAGCAACTCACCTATGATCTTTCTTGTATTTCAAATTGAGGCAGAGAAAACATTGTTGTTTTCATTGCCTCAAAAACTCAGTTCCTCCATGATTCTATTCGAGACAATCTTCCACACAACTATAACATCTTCGAAAACACATAACTCAAGTCTTCCTTTGTACTTAATATTCTCAGTGTTTCTTTCTCTCGTGATTTTTCTGACCGTCGAACTGTTGCGTAACTCACTTTATACTATCGCTAGTACAGTGAACACTGCTTTTCTGAACTCTCCCGTTGCATTTTTCCTCCATTCAGAAGGGCTCATGCAAAACGCCTTTCTACACAGCCTCATACTTTCTGTGTCCAACTCTCAGACCCCAGACTTAACCGCTATGCTCAATCATTCATGCACTCTATGGGTAAAATCTGGAATAAACTCCCGGTATTTGTTTCCCCCAACTTTCTTAGACTTGCAAACTTTCAAGCGCCATGTATCGGTTCATGTCGACGATTATTGATTATTTTCCGGTATTGCACCAACTATGGTGGAAATTAGTAGTCCTTTGGTCTTTACCAACCAGAAAAGACTATATATTATATATATAATATATATTATATATAATATATATATATATATATATATATAATATATATATATATTATATATATAATATATATATATATATATATATTGTGATTCGGTGCGTCGAGAGTGGATGTGCCTAAAAACAATGGGAAAAGAAAGTGGGAAGAATCAGAAAGAAAATTGAGGAGAGAAAGAAGAGAGAAGGTTTATGCGTTAAAGATTACTGAACAAAATTTTAAATAAGAATTTTAGAAAAAATTTACATTTAAGAAAAATAAATAATTATTATATCTCAAATTTAGAGGGAGCAACAATCTATCAATATACGTACTTTCGGTTTTCATGCCAATAAAAACTTTAACATTAAGAATTAAAATTTAAAAATATGAGTATGAAAATCGAAGACAGGATGATCATATGAGGAGACTAAAAGCGAGGACGAAGACTAGCCACCAGGCCTTGTGATTCTCTGTCAAAAGCTTGTAAAACTCTAGAACCAGCATTGGGAACCAAGCTCAGAGAAGCACAATTTCTGGAGAGCTCTTGGAGAGATTGTTTAGAAGTTAGCTGCAAACGATGCTGTCCTACTGAAAGGGTGAAACCCTACCGAGAGTTTAATAAACTCAATGACTACCGGCATTGAGACCAACGACGAAATACATGATCTTTAGAGGAATCTGGGAGAACTTTTAAGAGATGTGGGAAAGATCTGGTTCCACTGACAGGGTAACAAACCTTCCTGGGAGAGGATGTAGATGTTGATGTAGATAAATATATATTATATATATTATATATATTATATATATATATATATAATATATATATTATAATATATATATATATATATATATATATATATATATATATGGAGCAAAGATAGAGAAAGTTAAAGAGGAATAAAAGTTTTGCTGAAAAACAAGAGAGGGATTGAGCATGAAATTGAAAAGACAGAACTATTTCATCCTTGTCAACAAGCCAATCTCGGCGAAGCATATATCTCCATCAGGTCTACACCTCTCTTTACCCTCTTATATATATATATATATATATATATATAATTATATATATATATATAATATATAGATATATATATATATATATATATATATATATCTTGGACAAAAGCCAGAACCCCACCAAATTCCATCAGAGTTGGAGGGAAGTTAGAATTATAGAAAGTTAATGGCCGAGATGTCTCGATATATGGCATTTGAAATTGAGGAAATCAAAGGTAGTTGGGAAAATAGATAAAGGAAGTGTGTTCCAGATTTTACAAGCTGAATAAGTGTAAAATTGGGTCTGGTTTTAGAGAGTTTGACACAGAAAGGTGGGGACTGTGTAGAAAACCGTGTAGCTCGAGCCCTTCTCAAAGGAGGAGGTATGCGACGAGAAATTTCAGAAGAGCAGTGCCCGTTGTAATAGAGAAAGTATAGAGAGAATAACACAACAAATCGCTGGCAAAAAGAGAGTAGAGAGAATTAGTGAGAGCTTAAGTTAAGACGAAAAGCCCTAGAATCCACCATTTCAAGGAAAGCTATATGAGTGGACCATCTCAGATGTTTGACGCCTATCTCATAAAGGAGGAAACATCACCCCTATAAAGAACAAGCAACTCGGGTGGTGTGAAAAAAAAATTACGAAGGGCCTCAGAACTCCCAACCTCTTGGAAGCTTGTCTAGAAAGAGAAGTAATGTGTTCCTTTTAAGAAAGATCACGAAAAATAGAAACACCGAGAAAATTAAGGATGAACGAAAGTTTAAGTTGTGTGCTTTCGAAGATGTCAAAGTTATCTGGAAAGTCGTGTCGAGGACAGAGATGGAGGAGTAAGAGAATCATGTCAATATCAAAATTGTCTTCTAATTTGAGGATATTTTTGTAAACTTTGTAAATACAGTACAATTATTGATGTTCAAGTCAAAAATAAATGTATTAACATATTTTAGAAAGGAAGAAATGGTAATTTAAAGGTAATTTTTAATATTTTCCTGATTGAATGGGGACAGCTTTGGCACTCGTTAGCATTTTGAACTGTTTCTACACACGAATCACTATTAAATTCTTAATATAATTAATATAAATAATTAAATCTAGAATAAGTGAATGAATTTAGTGGAAAAAAATAATTTTATGTAAAAATAAAGCTCGGATTTGAAAAATAACTCGAAAAGAATCTAATATATGGGGTCCTAGGTTTAATTTTTATTCGGAATTTTAGTTCCAGAAAAATCCGCTGCACGTAGACACTTCACTGAACGTAACCAAAGTCTTTTATAAATGAATGATGCACATTTGCGTAGACTCTTTATTTAGATTATGGTTAATACTACTTATATATCAAGTGTTTTAGTAAACTATTTGATCTCTTCTATACTGGACCTTTCTAAAAAGGTCAGACATGTGACCTTATCCTTATCCTGTTACGTCATCATTTTTTTTTATTTTCTGATTTTTTTTCTCATTTTTATATTTAATTTAAATATACAATGAAATAATATTGACATTTAGGAATGGACGACTGCCTATAAGAATGGCATTCAGCATATTAAATGAAAGTAATGTTAAATATGAAATATCAGAATATATTTCAAAATGTCACTAAAATTGTTACTAACAATTTTAGTGACATTTTGAAATATATTTCAAAATGTCACTAAAATTGTTACTTCTTCACAGATTGCTAATTTTTCAAAGTATTTCTATTAAAATAAAAGTAAAATGAGTATCAAATAGAAATAGAAATAAATGAGATAGTTCAGAAAGATTTCCTC
This sequence comes from Armadillidium nasatum, assembly GCA_009176605.1. NCBI lineage: Eukaryota > Metazoa > Arthropoda > Malacostraca > Isopoda > Armadillidiidae > Armadillidium > Armadillidium nasatum. The sequence goes on from SEYY01016417.1 coordinate 18,946, forward strand.
AAATTTCAATAATCTTATTTAATATATATAATAAATATAAATTATATATATAATATTATATATATATATATATAATATATATAATATATGATATATATATATATATATATACGAGTATATATAGTTTGTTTAGCATTGACTCAAAATATTGTTTCAGAACCTACTTATGATCATTGAATATTTTCAATCTTATCCAACCTTCACGAGTTCCGAAAAAAAAAAAAAAAAAAATTGGTTTTGGTAAATTTATAGTATCGTACGGTGGATTTAAATTATTATATCAGTATATTTAAATTCTTATCTCTATATATATATATATATATATATATATATAATATATATTAATAATATTATATTATATATATATAATATTATTATATAATATATTATCTTTCCACTTCCGGGGTGCCGCACAGTTTTCACATACACCCTCCTCTTATGGCCCCCTCCCACTCACCCTCTGTCTTATTTTCCTCTGCAACTCTTCTTTCCTTTATCTAAACTCAAGCCTCTTCCTCAAAATCTCCCACACTCCATCCATCCATCTCACTTTGGCCTTCCTCCTCCCCACTCCACCTCCAATCTAAGTACTCTACTCATCATCCTGTCCATTCGTTTTCATACATGTCAAATCTCCTTAGTACATACACCTCTACTCTATCTCTATATTCCTCCTCATCCTAACATCTCCCTTTTATTTCATTGATTTAATCCTATCACCCTTCTCAAATCACAAATCGTACTCATCACCTTCATCTCAAACACATTAAAATTTCCTCGCCAGAGCATCCTTATCCATGTTTCACACTCAAATATATATAATAATAATATATATAAATTATATATATATTATATATTATTATGTATAATATATTATAATAATATATTATATATATATTAATATATATATAATATATATATATTATATATATAATATTATATATATATACTATAATATAAATATATATAATTTCACCTTTCCACTCTCGTCGGGGAGTGCCAGCCATAGTTTCACATAACCCTACCTCTTATGGCCCCCTCCCACTGCTCTTCATCTTTCTCTTTCCTCTGCAACTCTTCTTCGCACTCTCATTCAAACCTTTCCCCTCCCCCTCTCTAAACCTCTCTCATCCCATCCATCCACCTTCATTTCAGCCTTCTCCTTTTCCCCACTCCACTCCAATCTAAGTACTCTACTCATCATCCTGTTCCCATTCGTTCTTCATACATGTCCAAATCTCCTTAGTACATACACCTCTACTCTATCCTCTATATTCCTCCTCATCCTAACATCTCCCTTATTATTTCATTTCATTTCAAATCCTATCAACCCTTCTCAAACACAATCGCCTCAATCCTTCATCTCAAAACATTAAAATTTTTCTCGCAGAGCATCATTACCATGTTTCACACTCATATATATATATTATATATATTATAAATATTAATATAATATATAATATATATAATATAATTAATATATATAATATATATATTATATATATATATATATATATATATATATATATATTATATATATATATATATATATATATATATATATATATATATATATATATATATATATATATATATATATCACCTTTTCTACTCTCGTCGGGGAGTGCCAGCCATAGTTTTCACATACACCCTACCTCTTATGGCCCCCTCCCACTCACCCTCTGTCTTATTTTCCTCTGCAACTCTTCTTTCCTTTATCTAAACTCAAGCCTCTTCTCTCAAAATCTCCCACACTCCATCCATCCATCTCCACTTTGGCCTTCCTCCCCTTTTCCCCACTCCACCTCCAATCTAAGTACTCTACTCATCATCCTGTTCCCATTCGTTCTTCATACATGTCCAAATCTCCTTAGTACATACACCTCTACTCTATCCTCTATATTCCTCCTCATCCTAACATCTCCCTTATTATTTCATTTCATTTCAAATCCTATCAACCCTTCTCAAATCACAAATCGTACTCATCACCTTCATCTCAAACACATTAAATATTTTTCTCATTATCCATGTTTCACACTCATGCATTACAGATGGCAAACATATGCACTCAAACATTTTTACTTTTATACCCTTCGATATTCTTTCCTTCTTCCATACTTTCTTTAATGATTCACTATCATTACCTCCACCACTCTATTCTTTATTTCTTTTTCCATTCCCTCTTTTCTCTTCACCAACATTTCCAGATATTTGAACTCTTCCACCTCCTCAAATCTCTCTTCCCCACCTCTACACCCCCAATTCCTTCCCTTTCAATACCTCATTCTCACACATAACTAATTCTCATTACTTTTTGCTAAATTAACTCTTTTGTTCGTGCATTTCCTCACAAAGTCTCTCACCAACATTCACTAGTTTTCTCCATACTCTGCCATCAACACCGCATCATCTGCAAACAGGAAAACATTTAACTTACATTCGCTTTCCACACTTCTCAGCCTAATACTCTTCTC
>SEYY01016418.1:0-40557 GCA_009176605.1 Armadillidium nasatum
TTTCTTCCACTAGCAAATCATCCATTGCAACATTACTATGACGAAAATAGTTAACAATGGCTTTAACTTTGTTCTTAATTAATTAAAACAAGGTACTTTTTCTATGGCTTTGTAACAAAAAGATTGATGTTATGTGCAAAACATGAAACATGCAAGTAATCTGAAAACATACTTAGAACAGTTGCAATAGTGTTGGGTTCCAGCATCTGTTGTAACTGATATATTATTCATTTTATTGATTCTTCAAGTATCAATCAGAGTTTAAATCTTCAGCTATATGCGCAGCAGAATACTGAGGCTATACTGATAATGCTTTACTCCTAAACAACTGATGAAAAAGTTGGTTTCCTCATCTGATATATATATATATATATATATATAATATATATATATATATTATATATATATATATATTATATATATATATATATATATATATATATATATATATATATTATATATATGTGCACAGCTTACGTTAAGAGTATATTAAGGAGTATCTTCAAATCATTCTAATTAGGTATATCCGTCCTGCAGCAAATATATAATGTAAGAAATAATAAGCAAGATATAAATTTACCAATGAAATGAGAAGTAAGAACAAGAAAACTCCTTGTTGAGTTCGTTAGGGTAGCAATATCAGTTGTTAAAGACAAATTGTTAGCATTATTTAGCTTCTTAGACATAATTAGTTTGTAATGATTTGCGTTTTCTTCTACTAGCAATATATATATATATATATATATATATATATATATTATATATATATATATATATATATATATATTATATATATATATATATATATATATATATATATATATATATATATATATATGTCCTCTTTTAGTTTGACATATTGCCGATATATATACATGAAAATTAATTAGATATAATATTAACTTATAGATCTACCAAAAGGAGAATACAAGGGAACTGCAACCTTCAAAATATGGTTTCCTTTTTTTCTTGTGCAGTCTAAAGGTAGATTGTATTTGCAAATTACATTCAGGAGAGCCTGCGTTGGTATTGTACACACCTTCAGAAGTTTTAATATGCTGAATAGCTTCAGGAATAGTTTTCTGTCGCACTGAAGTCATTGAACTCTACAGATCTTGATAAAGGCTCTTTCCTGGGTGTTATAGTACTCTCTCTCTTACCAACTAAAGGATGCTCCTCTGGTTGTACTGTAATATCTACAGTTTCCTCATCATCAATGCTAATAACTTCACTTACAGGCTAATATATATATATATATATATATATATATATATATATATATATATATTATATATATATATATATATATTAATATAATAGAGAGAGAGAGAGAGAGAGAGGTAACAAAATATTGCATATAACTAAAAGAATTGAAAATTATTTTATCTTAGTTGCCAAGCTGCTTTCAGCTGCCAAAAACACTTTAGGTCCTCTACCTGTAGATGTTGTAGGTTCCTGATGATCTACTGATGGTCTTTCTTTTCTAACAGATTTATGCACACCGTAATGTTTATTCATTAAATGGGCTTTAAGGTTTGTTGTATTACCACTCGTTTTGTATATCTTACAGCACAAATCACATATGGCTTCATTCTTTTATATATTTTGAAAATATTTCCATATTTCGCTGTGGCTTAGTCATAATTAATAGATTAATGAATGTATAATTTTTAATATCACATAACTACTCTTTACTGTTAGCTACCGTACAACGTTTCAGTTCATACTAAACACAAGATACAACAACTCTTAAGTCTCAACTCCAAGGAAAGCTTTTTAGGAGGTCAAACTGTTAGGCTTATTACTTATTACCCATTTACTTCACCCATTGCTTACTTGCCACGCCCGCTGGGCGTATATATATATATATATATATATATTATATATATATATATATATATATATATATATATATATATATATATATATATATATATATATATATATATATATATATATATATATATATTATTTAGGGTTTTGGAAAGCAAGTTTACATTTAAAACTTCTTTTTACACTTTTCATAACATTTAAAATGCAAATTTATTTATAGAGTTTTTTGAAAGGAAATATTTGAAAGGGATTTTTGATGACTTCATTATTACCTTGCTGAGATATGTAGATGATATTTTCGCGACTTGGAATGATAACATGTCCCCCGATGTTGTACTCGAAATAAAAAATAATTTCGTCCCTACTATCAATTTTACCGTTGAAAAACTACAAAATAATATATTGTCATTTTTAGATGTTACGTTAAATGTTTCAAACACAGGTTTCGTAGAATTTAATGTATATAGAAAGGCAACTCATGTCAATTCGTATGTCCATTGGTTCTCGTTCATTCATCATATGTCAAAAAGAGTATTGTTTTTGGACAGTTTTTGCGCGCTTTGCGAATATGTAGCCCACGTTTTTTGGATTACGAAATTAACTTTAATAAGAAAAACTTTCTAATCTTGAAATATCCAAAGTATATAATAAGAAGGGCATTAAGGGAGCAGAAGAGAAAGTTTTATGCCAAGGAAGAAAGAATCTTCTAATACGAAGAATGTTTTAGTTTATCCTGGTGATATGAGAGATATTAAAGAGTTTAAAAGATATGTTCCTAAGGGCGTGAATTAGTTCAATCTGTATCTTGTACATTAAAAAAGATTCTGAAACCTATATTGAAAGAAAGAAATGAAAATATGAGTGTTTATAAAATAAAATGTAGAAATTGTAATAAAATATATGTAGGAGAGACGATATATTTTAAAAGATGCAAATATCAACATTCCTACAGTCCTTAGAATGGATGATCGGAATTCAGTATTAACACATCATAGAACTACTGAGAATCTTATAAACATGAGTGATTTTCTTCAATTGTAATTGTTCAAGATAACATTTATAAAGAAAATTATTAGAATCATTCATTATTAATAGTACATGACAGACGTTAATAATAGCAGAGGAACCTTTTCACTTGGACTCAATATCAAATAATATTTTAAAAGATGTTCCAGCATTTAAAAAGATACTTTTGACGGCTTCGGACAAGTTTTTTTTTGACAACTGAATGTCAAAGTGAAGAAATTCAATCAAGAGAGGGTAAACGGCGGGAGTAACTATGACTCTTTGTGCTAGTGCTTTAAAATCGCAAATTTTTCCAGTATTCGTATAAGATTTTCATCAATTGCGTCTGAAGACCTCCACGTGGTACCCGCTGGGAACTCCTTGTTATTGGGGATCTTGTTTAGTCAATCCGATAAGGCAGGAAGATCAACAATGACAAGGTGAGCTAACTTCAGTCACTCTACACAGTGTAAAGTAACCTTGAGGCATTAACATCTCCTTCGTTAGAAAGCCACTTTCAGAAGGGTCACTGTGTTCTAACGGAGAAATGGCCGATAGAGAGGTTGGGTGTCCTTACTGTCTGAGGATCTTCGCCTCAGATGGTGGCCGAAATGTATACATCCAACAAGCACACACGGAAGAATATGAGGAAGCGGTAAGAGCAAACGAAGCCAGAATTAAGCCGAGATGGTCGCCCGAGGAAGTGTTTCTAGTGGCCTCTGAGGAACTTGCTCTGGAGAGAAGAGGCGAAAAGTTCACCAACATGGAACTTCACGAATGCTTTCCAGCTAGATCTGTGGAAAGCACCAAAGGAAAGAGCAGGCAGAGAAATTACAGAGACGTTTTAAATCAATTAAGAGAGGACCGTAGACAACGGGAGGATGCGCTACTGGCGAGACACTTGCCTGCAGTAGAAAAGGAAGAGGAAAGGGTAGAGGTAAGACCAGAAATGCAGGAGTTGCAAGATAATAGAGTGGAGCAAACCATTCCAGCTCCTTTTGTTAGCATAGAGCGAAGATATCTAGATTCCTTGGTTGATCCGGTCCAAAGAGAGTACAGACAGGCTAATGCAATTCCTGCAGAGCAACCTTTATTAAGATCACAAAGGAAGTGTCGTCTTTTCAAAAAGACACAAGGTTACTTTGAAACGGTACTAGAGAAAGAGGAAGTAGAGGATGGATTGCTGTTAGCTTTACATCACGAAGAGGTTGATTTTAACATCTTGGACGAGGGGATTTCCCTTGAAGAATTGGACTGGGCAATCCGGCAGACTGACGCGTCCACGGCAAGGGGTCTGGATGGTATGAATTTAGAGGATATTAAAAATGTGAGGAAGGATGATTTGTTGAAGATCGTTAATAGCATCTTCCAGTGGTGCCCTGAGGACTTGTTGAATGGAAGAATAACGTTGATCTCTAAAGTCAATAACCCAAGAGAGCAGGGGGATTTTCGACCTATTTGCATCCTCCCCATAGTAGTTAGGTTGTTACACCGGATATTGGTTAAAAGGTTATCTTCCTTAGATATCTTTGAATTTCTGGCGGGTTTTAGGGCGGGCCGATGTACTTCGGAGAATGTATTCCTGTTGAAGAACATAATGGATTCGGTTAAGTCCAGGAGGAGTTCTACATATGTAGCCCTCCTGGACTTCCGGAAAGCATTCGACTCCGTCAATCACGAAGTGATGACGGGTCTTCTGGAGGATATCGGCTTGCCCCCTAGGATACTCCGTTATCTTAGGAACCTTTACGGAAGGGTTCAATTGACTTTGGGGACGGAATGGTTTAAACAAGGTAGGGGGGGTTCTCTAAGGAGATCCGCTGTCCCCTACTTTAATATAATAATAGACTACATCGTGGTGAGTCTCAACAAATACCTTTTTGTATCACTGCATGGAAAGATGATTAGCGCTTTGGCATATGCGGACGATTTGGTTTTACTAGCCTCTTTCAGAGCTGGACTTCAAGCGAATTTAAATACTTTGGTGGAGCGAGCGGCGAGTCTTGGGTTTACTCTAGGCATACAGAAGTGCGCGACAGTAGGTTTGGAGGAAAGGCAAGTCCAAAAAGGTAACTGGCGATTACAGGAGATTCTCAATTAACAACATAGTTACCTGTAATCAAACGAGATGATGTTTATAAATATTTAGGAGTAAAGGTCCTACTAGGTGGATTGGGGGGGAGGGGGAGTTGTGAGACTCTTCAAAAAGTTACTGGTGCGGGTTTGAAACCACAACAGAAGCTATTTCTAATAAAGAAATATCTTTTGCCTAAATTTTACTACCAAGTGGTACACCAGCGAGTCAGTCATGATTCTCAGAAACATTGATAAGTGTATTAGGAGAACGGAGGATCTTACACCTTCCTCACGACACTCCAACTCCAATGTTTCACGAACATCCAAGTGCTGGGGGTCTGGCTGTGCCTGAGTTGGAGAAAGTCGTACCGGCGCTTTTAGAAGACTTCAAAAGTAGGATGGAGGCAAGAGGTGGCGAACAACTTAAAAATCCTACGTTCGCAAAGAGTTAGAAGAGAAAAGGTTATCGAGATTCTGTGATGGGAGAGGTCTTGGTGAGGCATGTAAGCAGCCAGCCTGCTATAAATGGTTGTCAGATGGGACGAGATTGATGTCTGGTTCAACATTTATAGAAGCCGTTAAAATCAGGCACGGCCTGGTGGTTACAAAAGAGAAATCATCAAGGGGTAGAGAGCAACGGTTGGAGAACCTTACGTGCGACCTGGGTTGTAGGAAAGTTGAGACATTAGGTCACGCTCTACAAGAATGTCCCCACATCGCCCATCTCAGAAACGAGAGACATAATCAGGTCAATCTGTTATTAAAGTCCGCACTATAGAAGAAAGGGTACTCCTCCATTCTAGAGCCTAACCATCGCTACAGCGGCGGGCATCCGGACGTTCCAAATATCGTGTGTTGGAAGGGCGATTCCGCACACGTAATTGACACCACTATCTGCGCGGATGCCCACGTTGCTAGAATGGAGGATGTGTACCAAAGGAAAGTAGACTATTACAAGACTGAGGAGATTAACAGTTGGGTGAGAGTACAGTCAGGAACTGGCTCAGCCCCCACGGACGCGCTGGTAATGAATTGGAGAGGCGATCTATGTCGTCGCTCTCATAAGTTGCTATCGAGTCTGGTGTTACTAGATTCCATCAAACTAATGAAAGTAAGATCGATGGAGTACTCAGTCAAAATAGTTAGGTTGTTCCGTCAGGCAGCTGGGCACTGGGGTTAACATCGACCATTTCAGGATTACTCTGCGAACAGGGGCTGAAGCATCTCTGCAGAGTTGCTCTCCTCCCATCACATACCTGCCTGTGATGTTCTTTAGTTTTGTTAGGCATTTTGAAGACAGGTTGGTTGGCTGAGGCTGGGGAGTGAGGGGCCCCCCCACTTTAGAAAGGAGATCGAAGTAATTTTAGCCACTTGTGTTTTGACCTCATCACTCGCTAGCTGTAGGTCAATTGATCTGGCTTCCTACAAGAGTGTTCTTTAGTTCCGTTTTATTAGAGTAGGTTTAAGGTTTGACAGGGAAATAATATATATATATATATATATATATATATATATATATATATATATATATATATATATATATATATATATATATATATATATATATATATATATATATATATATATATATATATATATATATATATATATAATATATATATATATATATATATATATATATATATATATATATAGCCAAATGCTTAGTCATCTAATTAGTGACGGCATCATGAATGGATTAACGAGATTCCCACTGAAACCTAACTACTGTCTAGCGAACCCATAGGCAGTTGCCAGTTTTTTTTTCTGAATAGTTTGTTTCTTAATCACTCGTTTCTTCATTCTCTTAATCGATTCGCTTGAACAAGGAAGTCTTGTTGTGGTTTCAAAAGCTAGCGTTCACTTTTTAGTTTTTTAAATGTTTTAATTAGGTTTAAATTATATTATTTTAATTATTGTTTTTAAAATAGATTTTTTTGGAAATTTTTTTTGCGTAATATTTTGATATGCGGTTTTGCATATATATATATATATATATATATATATATATATATATATATATATATATATATATATATATATATATATATATATATATATATATATATATATAATATATCGGTTTGAACGATTTAAATATTTAAAAAAATACTAAACGTACTTAAAGGATATTTTTGAAATCCTTCAAGGAATTTTGATAAGGAAAAATTGGGAATTAAAAAAAATTATATTTATTTTAATAACAACGAAATTTACAGTTTTAGAGCGATGGACGGCATCGTACGTTTGGCAGCGTCTTTTTATGAGTCAAATTCCGAGAATATGAACTTGCATAAAAATTGCGAGAGCGTAGAAAATTGTTACAAAAATGTAAACTATATATATATTTGGTGTAATATGGCAGTATGCTAAGATCCTACGGCAACTTACCAGCTATCAGTTAGGCCACAATCCCACGGCAATCTTCGGTCGTCAGGTTAAATAAGTCGAAATGAAGTTCATTAGAAAAAAAAAAACTTTACTAATAATATAAAATAATAAGGAAAATTTTTTTAAAAAATCTCAAAAAAATTATTTTTTTATTTTTAATTTCATTTTCAAATATTTTACACTTTTACCTAAATTTCGACAAGGATTTCAAAAATGTTATTTTTTTAATTTTAGTAGTTTTGAAATATTTAAAATAAAAAAAAAAAATAAATATATATATATATATATATATATATATTATATATATATATATATATATATATATATATATATATATATATATATATATATAATATATATATATATATATATATATACTCTAGGCCATAACTGCTAATTTAGTATTTTCTAATAGGTCTGATTTCTCTTAAACACGCTGAAACTTGCTATATAGTAAACGGTGATAATTACTTATTATACTGTATAATTATGTTTTTATTATATATATATATATATATATATATATATATATATATATATAATATATATATATATATATATATATATATATATATATATATATATATATATATATATATATATATATATATATATAGTTCGTAAAAATATTCTGCTAAGATGAAATAAAGTTCGTGGACGTAACGATTTTCACGTCAGTGTCGTGCAACAATTCTATATGTACGATTAGCACTATTAATTTTGAGAACAGTAGTTTTGTTAGAATAGGCCTTTCTAAGAACTTGATGTTATTAAGAACAGTTGACATGTGTTTTATATTCGTACTGAAATAACGAGTTAAATTAGAAAGTGCAACACGATATGTGACATGAGATGTACGACAATTAAAAATTCTGAAATCCGAGTTTGTTTGGTCTTGAGCTTCCAATTTCTTTGTCATAGGAAAACTGAGAATGGTGCGTCTTGCTTGCTTAACAGCTGCATTAAAATTGTATGTTATTGTTTAGTTGTTTATTTTGAGAATTGTTATATAAATATAATTTTACAAGTTAACTTTTGGTAAAAATAAAAATATAACCAATCAACGTGCATCGTATATTCAAGCTAATAGTGGATTAAAGAGTAGATCATAGAATAAAAATATTACTATGAATCTTATCGTTGTATGGAATCTGTGTTTTTCGTTATGGGTCCTTCGTTTTTTTCCCCTTATTTATCGGAAAAATTTACACTATTTTTTACGAGTATCAAATCACGGATATTTTATTTCTGCTTTATACATTAAGATATTTCTGCAATTTTTCTTTGTTTTCGATATGTAAGCAAAATACTTTTTATTTGTGTTAAGTATACATATCTCTTTCAATTAGAGTTCATAAGAGATTAATAGTAGGGTAAAGCAGAGAAAGAGGTCATAGGATATTAGAACATTAGAAAAAATAGAGACAGAAGCCACACGGGCCTATCGAGACTCTAAGTCAAAACAAATAATGGTAATTCTAATACATGCAACAAACACTAGGTCTATCCTATCCCTAATTATCAGTTCATTCATGCAAAGAAAAAATAAAACTAAAGCCCTACATATATTTAGTACTAACTAATGACATTATATAACTAATTACACATGCAATGAACTAACATCCACTACAAAATTGCCAGTTAGGCTTAGTCACAAGCTGGTCTAAGAATTCATATATACCCGCCACTTTGGCTTATTAAGTTATACTATACGATACTTAAACTATTCATATATCTATCTAACTCCCTCTTAAATGCTGCAAAAGAATTCAGTCAACCCTCTTAAATGCTGCAAAAAGAATTCAGTCAACCTCTTGTGGTAAGCCGTTCGAAAAATTAACAACTCCACTTTTTCCTATAATGACATTTCCATTCAGTAGCACACACACTCTGCCTTCTGTTCTTCAACCTACTTTAATCCAATTGTGAACCACTCCACCTGTACCACACCATGAGAACTTTTATCAGCCCTACATGTGGTACCTTAATCAAAAGCTATGCTAATGTCTAAATATATAACATCAACTGGATCACCCCTGTCTACACATTCTGTAATATATTCCATAAATTCTTGGTTACTTTGACATAATCTACCCTTTCTAAAACCATACTGGGAGTTATGCAGTATCTTGGTTATCCAAATGTTTCTCTATATGACTTTTCAGTAACTTTTCCAAAACTTTTACAACCAGAGATGTTAAGCTAACTGGCCTATAGTTTCCTAGATCTTCTTTACTACCTTTCTTATAAATGGGCACACATATGCCATTTTCCAGTCCTCAAGTACCTCTCCAAAAGTAATAGATCGTTTAAAAATCAAATACAATGCCTTTGCAATACTGCTACTCTCCTCCTTTAGAATTCTACCATATACACCATCAGGACTACCGCTGCCTTATTTGGGTCCATATGTTCTAGTAAAGATTTAATTTCATTTAACTGAATTTCAAATGAACACCTGTTTATTACACGTATACCAAAGCTATTAGACTTCTAAACTGTTAACCAATCTTTCCTCAGTAAACACTGAAGCAAAATAAGCATTGAAAATATTAACCAATTCCTTATCCGAACTTACTAAATTCTCATCAATTTTAATTGGGCCAATTTTTTTTACCTTTACTTTTAAATTTATAGAAGTTAAAAAAAAACTTTTTCAGATCTTTATAGGTGAAAGTAGTTTTAAAGCGAAAAAAATATTGAAAAGATTTGCTGTTTCCATATAGGAAAAAGATGAGAGCTCAAATGTTAATACATTAATTATATTTTCAGGAAAAATAACTGATAAGAAATATATGAAATAAACAAAACCACTCACAATACGAATAAAAAAAAATGCTCAATTGTTATTGAAATTAACGAAATTTTTTAATATTGTAAATATTTTTTTTTTTTTTGTCTCTGGTGGGCAAAAGCCAGAGGCCTACATATTTCCATCAGAGTTGGGGAAATGAATGTTAGAAATCTGGTCGCTAATGGCCGACGTGACTAATTAAACGGGAAATAAAAAAAAAACGACCACAGGTCTGAGCAGTTTGATGCCCCGAAACGATACAAACGTTTCCTCGCAATAGTAAGGGACATTAAAATCTATTAAAATGATATCTTCCATTGATTGGCAGTCAAATCATTATGATTGTTGCAAGATTCCCTTCTCCTGCGTTCATATCTTTTACCAGAATTTTGACGTTTGCATTACGCCCATGAATATTCGATCTGTGGAGTTCTCTCCTCATTGATTGTGCCAACAAGGTCTGCAAAACTAATATTCAGCTTAGTAGTAACTTCTGTAGCTGTCGTTTTCTTATTTTTTTTTTTTTTTTTGTCATAATGCGCAATGTTCAATAGTATTAATATATATTATTCATTACCTGAATATATATGTTATAGAAAACACAGTTGGTATTTTATAATAGATATGGTTGTCAAAATAAGTATTTCACACAAATAGTATAAAAAAAATACAAAACAGGTTAAAAATTGATTTAAAAATTTCTGTGAAAATAGAGAAAAGTTTTTTTATATATATATATATATATATATATATATTATATATATATATATATATATATATATATATATATATATATATATATATATATATATATATAGTTGTATAAACAAAAAAAATAAATGAATAAATAAAGCTCTTTCGAGCTAACTACCCAGTTGTCTTCAACTACACTCCATTACATCATGTTTTGACAGTGTTGATGCACCTAATAAAAAGCCATATAAACTTATACAGTAAAATATTTTCATAATTTTTATTTAATAAAAACAATACATTGAACTTAGCAAGTTCAATTTCGAAATTAAAAAATTCATTTTTTTTAATTTTATATTTGAAATTGTTTTTAAAATGAGATCATAATTATTTTATCATTTTTTTATGGGAACATAATTCAAATATTTTCAAAATTAAATAAATATTTAAATTTATGAGAAAATAATTCGAATATTTTAAAGTGTACATCATATCGACCTCGTGAGAACATATTTCAAAATAGTTTAATGTTTAGTTAATAAAGGGAGCAATGAATTTGGAATGAATAACAAATAAAAGAGAGTAATTGGAGATAGTAAAATTTATTTTCTAAATTTCTCCGTAGTTTCCTGACACTAGTAAAATGTTCACAAAAGGTTTTGCTGTAAGGATTATAAGCAAATTCAGTGATTTTATTAAACATCTTTTCTCTCTCTGGGCGATTAGCTTGCGATAATCGATCAATAGATCTTTCGCAATATTCATACTGAATCTATTGTGATTTATATATAACGCACCATTTTTCTCAAATTTGTTTAACGAATTTTACATGCAGGTTTAAATGGTTTATCTTCCTCGTTTTGATTTTTTTTTAAAAGTTTGTCTTAAAGTATGCAATGATCCTCCCTTTCCTTCCCATTTCTTATTACTTCTGTAATTTTTCTTAATTTTTTATATAAATTAACTCAGACTGTAGATGAGATAATTCGATTTCTTCTGCTCTTTCCAAACATATTCTATTTTCCAGTTCCTATCCATATCTTCGTTTACCGCATCACTTAGGCTTTTTGTTTCATTCTTCAAATCAGTTTTGTCGACCCAAACAAAGTTTCCATCACCCAACTTATTGAGAGGTTAGATCAGGTATACCAAGGTTACGAATCAAAAAGCAACGATGCATCGTTTTTTGATTAGCATCGGTACATTTACACGATAGAATCCATATTGGAATGTTGCAAAGTACTTGTATAAAATGATTATCTAGCTTTGAAAATGGGAAGTGGTAATTCCCTTAACGTCAACTTTAAGGAATAAATCATGTTCAAAGCTCTTGGTACTTTTATTCATTAGTAATAATTAAGATTCCCATGGAATAAATCCCGTAACGATATATATATATATATATATATATATATATATATATATATATATATATATATATATATATATATATATATATATATATATATATATATTGAATTTAAATTTTACTCACTACTAAAACTTCTGAAAGGCGCCAATCCCTCTTACATTAATTTTACTAGTAATATTTTTTCCCTATTCGGTTCATTTTTTCAAACCATTTGATGGAAGTAGAACTTCATAAAATTTAGGTCATTTGAAGAAAATCTTCCAGCTTTAGTTTTATCTGTCGGCACTTCGGATGCAAAAAATCTTTAAAGCCATTTCTAAAGCTTTCTCTTGTACAATTAGTTACATCGGTCATGTTTAAAGTTTTTTTTCCACCACTAAACCGGCAGAGCTCTTTTCCTGGTGGGGGCATAATTATTGAATAAAAAACCCACCCAACCCCAAACCCTAACGTAGATTCTTCAGTTGGGCGAAGACAGGATTAAAAATTAAAGAGGTAGGTTAAATACAACAGAAGGTAGGGAGTTCCATAAAACAGAGGTGGCTGGAAAGGAGGAGGTACCACAACGCGCAAGCCTAGAATTTGCAATATTCACACAAAGTTCATGTGCAAGTAAGGAACCCCTTGTGCTGCGAGGGGACGCAATGGAGGTGGAATGTGAGAGGTCGGTTCCCTCGAGCACCTGCCGTTGTAGTACCTATAGAAAAGAGAGTGCTCCAACGTTGCGTCGCAGCAGAGAGAGGGTCAAGAGAGTTTCAAAGTAGGGGACAATTTATTATTCCTTTAGCCTTACTAAGACTCGACCCTATCCAAAAGAAGGGTAGGAACAGGCACCAACCCCAAATGTGAGAACAGTACTCTTTGCAAGGGCGGATGATTCTTATATTTGGAAGAAATGTTCGGAAAAAAATTCTCACAACCTGAATAGCGTTCCAGCTTCATAGTGGCAGCTTTAGAAACCAATGCGATGTGTGGTTCCAAGGCAGTTTATTTTTTACGTTTGGACCAAGAATGTTTGTTGTTGTTTTTTACTAAAGGTGAGACTGGACTGCTATTGAAGGAGATAACAAAGTTTGGTGTAGTATAAAGAGAGAAATTTGTGAAGTTAGAGTTTTTAAAGTTTCTAATTTCACTAGGTTGCGGGGACCCTACCGGGAGATCCCATCCAGATCTGGCAAAAATAGAATACGAAAGTTGAAGACTAGAAGCAAAAGAGGGAACGGATTTGAAATGAGTAAAAGAATGGAAAGTTGAGTCATAGACATAGAATGAACAGAGTTAGAAGTGAAGCTGAGGAAGGTCGTCGATGAAAAGTAAAAAATAAAGTAGAGTATAGAATACTGAGGAACATTACTATTAATAAGGAAAGAAGTACAAGAAGAAAACCCAAATGAGCTTAGAGAGCAGTGACTCATGCCATACCTGATCAAAAGCCTTGGATATGTCAAGCGCCACCACACAAGACTTTCCAAAGTCCGTAAGGGCAGGAGACTATAGATCAGCAAGATATAAAAGTTTTTCACCAGTAGACCTCAAGCGTCGAAAGCCATACTGGTGATCTGAAAGAAGAGAATGAGATTCCAAATGATCAATGAAATGAGAGAGAAATTTAAAAGAGATTTAGTATTAATCTGTTGAACACAAACTCGAAGAAAAAAATATCATATAATAATCTCGATAAACTTTAGCAGAAAAGGATCGCAAATTACAATCTATACTTATAATTAGAGCATAGATTCTCCGTGCACAGTTTTGCCAATATATATATATATATATATATATATATATATATATTATATATATATATATATATATATATATTATATATATATATATATATATATATATATATATAAATATATAAGTATATATATATATATATATATATATATATATATATATATATATATATATAATATATATATATATATATATATATATATATATATATATATATATATATTCAAACGTACCTGATGGTTCTGAATATGTTACTGGGTTTAAAAGCATACTGCCATATTACACCATTTTTATATATATTTCACATTTTTTTACACTATTCTTACTCAATCGCTAAATTTATCTTCCTTCAAAATTGGAGAAATTTATCTCACAAAAACAGACTCTGCCAAACGTACGATGTCTTTTAACATATTAAAAAAAACAATTATTACTAACGTATTAAAATTATTATAATTTTTTTTTCTATTTCCAAATTTTTTAAAATTCAGAAAGGATTCCAAAAATGTTTATAGTTTTGTAATATTTTAAGTATGTAGAAGTGCAGTCTGGCCATAATGTTTTATATATATATATATATATATATATATATATATATATATATATATATATATATATATATATATATATATATATATATATATATATATATATATATATATACGGACAAGAAAAAAAACATATAAATCTTGTAATTTTTCTTCCACAAGAAAAAAATATAACCTCCCTCGACATGGTACTTTAAACAACTGTTTTAGTCTGTTTAATTCTTTATGATCTGTACTTAAAAGGACAAAAAGACAAACTAGAACTTAATAAAAACTGCT
The DNA here is from genome assembly GCA_009176605.1 of Armadillidium nasatum. Classification (NCBI taxonomy): domain Eukaryota; kingdom Metazoa; phylum Arthropoda; class Malacostraca; order Isopoda; family Armadillidiidae; genus Armadillidium; species Armadillidium nasatum. Next base: position 14,732 of record SEYY01016418.1, read on the forward strand.
ATTGCAATTTGGCATTATTTTTTTCGTAAGTTGCCACATCTGTCTTATTATTTAAGAACTGATAAGTTGGCCTAATTTAGGACTGAGATTTTGCCAACAAACCCCTAAAAAAGGGGGTCCCTCATCCTTTAGGAGGAACACTACACTACGTTAGCCTTGAACAATCCCGAGGGATCAGAAAAGAGTATAGACCAAAGGCAAATCATCTCACAAGACAATGTGAGGTTGTACAGGTTGCCAGATTTAGCTACTTTTCGACAGAATCTGGCACCCTGAGAAAGTGCTATCCTTACTACTTATATATATATATATATATATATATATATATATATATATATATATATATATATATATATATATATATATATATATATATATATATATATATATATATCGGACAAGAAAAAAAACATAAATCTTGTAATTTTTCTTCCACAAGAAAAAAATATAACCTCCCTCGACATGGTACTTTAAACAACTGTTTTAGTCTGTTTAAATTCTTTATGATCTGTACTTAAAAGGACAAAAAGACAAACTAGATACTTGATAAAAAAACTGCTATTGCAATTTGGCATTATTTTTTTTTCGTAAGTTGCCACATCTGTCTTTTTATTTAAGAACTGATAAGTTGGCCTAATTTAGGACTGAGATTTTGCCAACAAACCCCTAAAAAAGGGGGTCCCTCATCCTTTAGGAGGAACAATACACTACGTTAGCCTTGAACAATCCCGAGGGATCAGAAAAAAGTATAGACCAAAGGCAAATCATCTCACAAAACAATGTGAGGTTGTACAGGTTGCCAGATTTAGCTACTTTTCGACAGAATCTGGCACCCTGAGAAAGTGCTATCCTTTACTACTTATATATATATATATATATATATATATATATATATATATATATATATATATATATATATATATATATATGGAGACGATCCCGTGCCATAACTTCATTGTAGGTTTCATGAACGCCTTTAAGAGCCTTCAAAGTTTCATCAAAAGTTGAGCAGTCTGTTATAAGCTAAAAGTTACTCAGCGAAATGAAATTTATATCTAATTGAAAGTACGAGTCCACATTGCCGCCTTTAAAAGTTTTAATGCGAGAAAACATTAAAAGCAAGTGTTTAGAATTCCTAAAAACTTGAGATTGGTCAAAATTTCTAATTATTTAGGACTAATGTTTAAAAAGTAAATTCTGGTACTTTGACCTTTACCTCATTATAGTATATATATATATATATATATATATATATATATATATATATATATATATATATATATATATATATATATATATATATATATATATATATATAATATATATATATATAAACATACATGTCCCAATACACAGCTAAATCTGAGTCACAGAGTTTAAAAGAAAAAGAATGGGTGTGTAGAAAAACGTGTCACACGAGCCCTTTCTCAATAGGAGATACGGAACGTTTGTGTTCAGAAGAGCGGTGTGCGTTTTGTAAATAGCGATTATATAAAGAGAGTAATATATATATATATATATATATATATATATATATATATATATATATATATATATATATATATATATATATATATATATATATATGCAACGTTTCAGTCCCGGAACACACGGACCTCATCAGGTCCTGTTTGAAAAAAACAGACGAGAAAAGACTCCGCTCAAACCCAGATGGCATATTTGACCAAAAATATTCTTAAAAATATGTTAGAATTTTTTTATTCATTTCAGAATGCGACTGACTATCCTCAATAGGGACCGACCGGGACCGGGTTTCTGAACGGTGTTAGGGAGAGCTAGAATGTATGAACGAACTAACTTGCCTACACAGAACGTTTGAAAGAATGACCCAAGATTTGATGGAATAATTACATTATTACATTCAAATCCGTTAGCCATGAAAACACTATATCGCGTTCACACCCAATAAGAACGAAGTAAATTTCCGTTCCGTTCCAGCGTGACGAGTATTTTCACAAAGGAAAGCGGTGATCGCTTGCTTTATGCAGAAAAGGAGCCAACCTATCACAAGAGTTGCACAATTATGTGGGACACTATTTATATCTTAGTCAACTAACATTAACGAACCTATTATTCTAATTATCAATTACACTATTCAAATAAAAATGTAAGAAATGAGGAATAGTAAAAGAAATGATTACTGATACTATATTTACTTAATGAGCAATTATTAATTAAACAAAATTTATACTATAATGAATAAATTTAACTTTTATTAAATTATTTATATTTACAAAAAATTTACAGTATAGTTTACTTCTTTTTATTATTAATTCTTACAAACTTATGTTTATTAATGAATGTTAGGTACTTAACCTCTATTAATGGGATATTTTTGGGTATGGAAAAACAACTTGCTGAGTCCAACCAGTACTTAAGAATAGGAGAAGTATTTTCCTTTTAAGTGGAGTTATTAGTGATAAAGTAAAAGGAGTTGAAAGAAGATATTATAATAATTTTCAGCTTATCTAGTTATGATTGTTGTAGATGGCTTCTCTCTTCTTTTCCTTATATAATTTTGAATTTGGAATATTACCTTGTATTTCTTCTTCAATAACCTTTATTTATACTACTTCTGGATTTATTAGAAGCTTGGTATGTATATCCAGTATTGAAGATGGCGCGGTAATAGAATTCCCAAGTTTATGATGGCCTGACACTGATATATCTTGATGGCTTGTTATCGAAATGGCTCACAACCAGAATTTAGGCCTAGATTTGAAGTAATCTTTATCCTTTAGTTCCAAGATTAGAAAATTCTTGGAATAACCCAAGGACAGAATAGCCCCAAATTGGAAGATCTTGAACTTGAAGTGGCCCTAAACCGGAAAATCTTGGAACTGGAATGTCCCAAGATTTGAAGCCTATGAATATAGAGTTTTGTTGTTGTTAAATTTTTATCCCATTAATATTAATTATGGAAATGATATGCATATATTATAAGTACAATTATGCAAATTAAAGTTTAACATAATATAATAATACCTTTTATATTAAAAATACATAATATAATAAAAATTAACTCTTTACCTTAATCAAGGCAGTTCTTTTATGTGACCAATTTACTTTCCTATTGGTGGAGGGCTAATTATTAATTAAGTTTAAATTTTTCTTACAAAGAAAATAAAGAATCAATTCACAAATAATAAATATAAATCAATATTCTGCACAATAGAAATAAATATTAGTATATTTTTACTTAACATAAAGAAATAGAAATAAACATAAAAAAAAAAAAAATTTAAAATGAAATAACTGATTTTGTAATGAACATCAGTATTACTGATGATTAAAAACACCAAAAAGAATTACTAGAAAAATAGTTATAGAAATAACTTTTAGCTCTCCCTTTCATTCCCCTCCACCAGATCTAAGCCCCCCCTATTTTTTCGAAGAACTATTTTTCATATTATGTGATAGTTACAAATACATTAGAAAATATTCAAAATTATTACGAAAATACAAAAACATTTCAAAAATACAAAATACTTTACAAAAATGTAAAAGTTTTATTATACCTTTTCTTAGACCTAATAACTTCCTTATAATTTTTAAATTTATATATATATATATATATATATATATATATATATATATATATATATATATATATATATATATATATATATATATATATATATATATATATATATTTATATTAATATTTATTTTTTTTATTTTTATTTTTTTCTTCTGATATCTACAAAATTATTTCTAATGTTATGAATTCTTTTTTCAGCTTGAACAGCTTTTTCAAGATCATGAAATAACCAAGATTGATATTCAAGGTTATTATTTGTATGTGCTGATCTTTGTTCAATTGCTTGCTTGATAACAGCTTGGAAAAAGGCAACATTTTCATCACTGTCATACTGGAATGCATTATTGGCAACACAAGTAAAAGTGGAAGCAATTGTACCCTTATTATTTACGGCAGCAACAACATCTTTATTATAATCAGGAAGAGTATAAGTATAAGACTTGTGAGTAGTTCCTCATATGGTCTCTTGCTGAGGTTGATTTGTTGATGTTTGTGTCACATTACTTGAAATTGGAGTCGGGTGATATTCTTCATAATTATGAGATGTAGAAGGTTTCTGGAAATCCAGGAATCTTCTTAGACATCTGTCAACGTCATCGGATGTAACAGACGTTCGTCTATCATCTTCTTCAGCTTCTTGTGGAAAGACAACTACTTCATCTTCTTCTTCTTCCAAATTTGAAGGTAAAACTCGTGAGTTTACTAACATGCGAGAATGAATTATTTTACCCATTTTAGCCACTGGTTCACCATATCTGTCATGACCAGTAATTTGGTAAAATATCGGATATGTACTTCTCATGAAAGCTTCTAAGAATTTTCCTGTTCCGTGTAATCCGTCAGGTAGTAAAGAACAATTCAAGATGTAAGATTCACCTTTCATGAAATAAGTAGTAGGTGGTTAACCATTAATCAATTCATACTTTCTACGATGAGAATAATAATTACTGAGAGCATGTTCAGCTTGTATTATATGTTTATCCATCCATTGAAATTCTTCGTAGTTAAAGTCTTGAATAATTGATAAACTTTAACTGAATGTTTCCTCATTATCGGAGGTGAAAAGTTAGGAGGTGTCTTTGAGAGGGAGATTTCTAGAAGTTGAGTTTATAGAGTTGAATTTTATAAGGTTGAGACGTCCCCACCGGGAAATTCTATCCAGATCTGCAAGAATGGAATAGGAAAGATGAAGACGAGAGGCAACTCTAGATGCAAAGGAAGGAGCAGATTTGAAATGAGTAGAAGAATGGAGGGTTGAGTCATCGGCATATGAATGGATAGGGTTAGATGAACAGCTGAGAAGATCATTAATGAAAAGTAAGAATAGTGTAGGAGACAAGACAGAACCATGAGGAACACCACTATTGACAGGAAAGGAAGAAGTCGCTCCGTCAACAACAGCCGAAATAAACGATTAGAAAGAAAGCTAGACATAAGTAAGCAAAGAGAAGGAGGAAACCCAAAGGAAGGGAGCTTGGAAAGCAGTGACGCATGCCATACACGCTTAAACGCCTTAGATATGTCAAGCGCCACCACGCAAGTCTCCCCATGGTCCCTAAGTGCAGAAGACCATAAATCTGTGAGATAGTAAAGTACATCACCAGTAGACCTCGAACGTCGAAAGCCATACTGATGATCAGAAAGAAGGGAATGGGATTCCAGATGATCTAAGAAGTGAGAGTTGAGAAGGGTTTCAAAGATCTTAGACAGAATACAAGTGAGAGCTATAGGGCGATAGTTAGAAGGATCACAGCGGTTACCTTTCTTCGTAATAGATTGGAATAATGCGCGCTTCCAACACTGAGGGAAAGTACTAGTATTGAGGCATAGAGAGAAAAGTTGAACGAGGGACGGAGCCAGCTCTCTTAAAACTCGAGGAGGAATGCCATCCGGGTCGATTGCCTTCCTAACGTTTATAGACTTCAGGAGCCTATGGACCTGATCAAATGTATTCACAGGTAAAGACATGGGAAATCTGAAAGAAGTAGGAGGAGGATTGCCAGGGTCGTTCAGGGTTAAATTAGAAGAGAACAGGAGGCCGAAGAGATTAATTAGCCTTTTCAGTTGGAGTGTTAGAGAGACTTTAACCAAAATCCATCCGTAGATGTACTTGTTTCTAGGTTTGTTACGAATGTTTTTTTTTTTTCTTTTCAAAACCTACCATCTGAAATCATCTCATTATTTCCTTGTTTTCACCATTTTACGTTCCTTTTGAAAACTGGATGTAAAAAAAAACTTAACTAGCTACCAATCATCAATATAATAATAAAGTTATTTAAAAAAAAAAAAAAAAAAAAAAAAAAACGGAAACGTTAAACTTAGGCTTACCCCAAAGCGACAGTATTTTTACACATTGTTGAGCAATCCAGTTAATGTTTTAAGCATGGTTCTGCCCGCCTGTTGGCCGGGTCGTACACGGGCTTAAAGGTTTGTCCATACCCGCACAGGTATTTAACGTAGATACATGGGGAGCGTTTATTATAGCTAATGTAATAATGTAACTTGACCTAGCGAGGCTGAAATAATTTTATTATAGTGTATAAGATTGCTAATATATATATATATATATATATATATATATATATATATATATATATATATATATATATATATATATATATATATATATATATATATATATATATATATATATATATATATATATATTATACACCAAAATTTAAAACTTTGTAGAGAAGAATATCGCTCTGTTGAACCATTCATTTTGGGCCGTAAACCCACTGTTCCAAATTCCACTTGGGAATATAAAAGTTTAGAGGTGGCTCTAGGGATTACAAATTTTTCATATATATATATATATATATATATATATATATATATATATATATATATATATATATATATATATATATATATTATATATATATATATATATTATATATTATTATATATATATTTTTTTTTTTTTTTTTTTTTTTTTTTACACATCGCCACCGCTCACGGGCAAAGCCCTATTCAAGGAGGGGGCGCTAAAACAATAGAAGAGATAAAAACAACCCACAACCCACACCTAACGCAAATTTCGCAGGTGAGCACAGACGTGGGTCTTAAAGGAATTTAGATTAAATTCAGCAGGAAACACAGAAGATGGAAGAGAATTCCACAAAACAGAGGTGGCTGGAAAGAAGGAGGCACCACAGCGAACAAGCCTGGAGTTGCCTATGTCCACGCAAAATTGATGCGCGGACACTGCACCCCTTGTGCTGCGAGGACGCCGTAAAGGTGGAGGTACACGGGTGGATAGTTCCCTCGAGCATTTGCCGCTGTAGTACCTATAGAAAAGAGATAAGGCACCAACATCACGTCGCAAAGATAAAGAGTCAAGAGAATTAGAAAGAGCGGGACAGTTTATTAGTCTTTTAGCCTTTGACTCAACCCTATCCAAAAGACGGGTGAAGCCTGAGCCACCCCAGATATGAGAGCAGTACTCCATACAAGGGCGGATGAGACCCTTGTATAATTGGAGTAACTGCGAGGAAGAAAAAAATTCTCGCAGTCTAAACAGAACTCCCAGCTTCTTTGAGGCCGCCCGAGCAACCATTGTGATGTGAGGTTTCCAAGACATTTTTTTGTTTATGTTAAGGCCAAGAATATTTATATTGTCAACAGGAGAGACGGGAGAACCGTCGAAAGAAATAGAAAAGTTAGGAGGTGTCTTTGAGAGGGAGATTTCTAGAAGTTGAGTTTTTAAAGAGTTGAATTTCACAAGGTTGAGACGACCCCACTGGGAAATTCTATCCAGATCTGCAAGAATGGAATCGGAAAGATGAAGACGAGAGGCAACTCTAGATGCAAAGGAAGGAGCAGATTTGAAATGAGTAGAAGAATGGAGGGTTGAGTCATCGGCATATGAATGGACAGAGTTAGATGAACAGCTAAGAAGATCATTAATGAAAAGTAAGAATAGAGTAGGAGATAAGACAGAACCCTGAGGAACACCACTATTGATAGAAAAGGAAGAAGAAGTCGCTCCATCAACAACAGCAGAAATGGAGCGATTAGAAAGAAAGCTAGACATAAGTAAGCAAAGAGGAGGAGGAAACCCAAAGGAGGGGAGCTTGGAAAGCAGTGACGCATGCCATACCCGGTCAAAGGCCTTAGATATGTCAAGCGCCACCACACAAGTCTCCCCATGATCCCTAAGGGCAGAAGACCATAAATCTGTGAGATAGGAAAGTATATCACCAGTAGACCTCGAACGTCGAAAGCCATACTGATGATCAGAAAGAAGGGAATGAGATTCCAGATGATCCAAGAAGTGAGAGTTGAGAAGGGTTTCAAAGATCTTAGACAGAATACAAGTGAGAGCTATAGGGCGATAGTTAGAAGGATCAGAGCGGCTACCCTTTTTCGGAATAGGCTGGACCAATGCGTGCTTCCAACACTGAGGGAAAGTATTAGTATTGAGGCAAAGAGAGTAGAGTTGAACGAGGGGAGGCGCAAGCTCAGAAGCACACTCCCTTAAAACACGGGGAGGAATGCCATCCGGGCCGCTTGCCTTCCTTACGTTCATAGATTTCAGAAGCCCATGCACCTGATCAAATGTAATCACAGGTAAAGTCATGGGACCTCTGAGAGGAGAAGAAGTAGGAGGAGGGTTGCCGGAGTCATCCAGGGTAGAATTAGAGGAGAATAGGAGGCCGAAGAGATTAGCCTTTTCAGTTGGAGTGTTAGCAACAGAGCCATCAGAGCGAATAAGAGGAGGAAAGGAAGATTTACAGAAGTTGTTAGAGATGTTTTTGGCAAGAGGCCAGAAAGATTTATCAGTAGGAGAGTTTAGGAGCTCCGCACACCTTCTTTTAGTGAAAGCCTGCTTTGCTCGTCGAAGAATATCCCTGCAACGATTCCGAGCAGAATGAAAATTAGCAAGAGTGATAGGAGAAGGAGAGTTTTTCCACTCTCGATACGCGATGTCTCTAGCCTGAATGGCAAGAGAGCAGGCGCGATCGAACCATGGATTTTGCGGAGAAAAAGATTTAGTTGAAGAAGGAATGAACCTGCTCATCCCATCAACGATTACAGGCCCCACCTTATCAGCGGAGACTGACGCGTCTTCAGAGACAAAGCAGTCCATCCAAGGATAGTTAGCATAGAAGCAACGCAAAGCCCTCCAGTCAGCCCGATCAAAGTGCCAGAAGATACGCTTAGGGCAGGGTGGAGCAGTTGGAGAGAAAGCTTGAAAATTAAGAGTAATTAGGTTGTGGTCAGATTTACCAATAGGTGCGAAGACAGCGTATTTATAGAGAGAAGGACTAGTAGTGAAACATAAGTCAAGAGTGTTTAAGAATTGGTTGGGACGATCCGGAATGTGTGTTGGTTCTTTAATCAGTTGCTCCAGATCGTTGAGAATGCTGAATGATTCGGCCTCCTCTCCTCCTGGATCAGTATGAGAGGAACCCAACCATTCAGTGTTGTGTACATTGAAATCCCCTAAATAGAGGACCTCAATATTTGGATGTGAAGACGTAACAGTCTCGTGAGAAGTAGTTAGATATTCAAAAAAGGAGGAAAAATCTGTTCTATTAGGAGAACAATAGCAGAAACACAAGATTATCGTAGTTGTAGGAAGAAAGATTTTAAGCCACAGAACATCGAAGTTAGGAGATTCAAGATTCACAAGACGTGTTACCGGAGTGTTGGTGTTTACGTAGGCACAAACTCCACCCTTAGAACGGAAATTATGAAATAAGTTATAGTTGGATATATTAAAGGAGTTTGAGGAGGAATTCTTAGATATCTGGGGCTCAGACAAGAGCAGAAGATTTGGATGAGAGTGAGAAAGGTGGTATTCCACAGAAGCCAAATTAGAAAATAAGCCACGGATGTTGGTAAAGTGTATAGAGAACCCACGCCTGCGTACACCTGCCATTCAACACACACAATCACAATTATATCAGACAAACAGACAAACAAACAAGAGAACAGCCAAAGAAACCGGCAAGCAGGCAGACAAACAAACAATCAAGCAAACAAATATTCTAACAAACACAGACAGGAAAACAAGATAAAACTTAAATAATGTTTACATTTAAAACCCAAATTTAAAAACGGAAAAATGAATTCCAGAGCGAAAAATTAAACCTAAAAAAGTCTTAAACAAATTTAAGTTTAAAACTCAAATTATATTATATTAAATTGAAATAATTTTTGTTCACAGAAATAAAACTTCCCAATAATAAAACCTACATTAAATGAAAATTAAAAAGTTAAAACTGCATGAAATTACGTAAATAACAATACCACCAAGTAATATATTTTGTTTACATAGTTAAAATATATATATATATATATATATATATATATATATATATATATATATATATATATATATATATATATATATATATATATATATATATATATATATATATATATATATATACATATATACATATACATACATATATACATACATATACATACATATACATACACATACATATATATATATATATTTGTAATCAAAATCATATCAAATGAGAATTTATTTAACACATGGACATCATTCATCAATAGTCAAAATTTTCACTGTATTAGGAAAAGACGTAATACTTTTTTCTGTTTCTTACGTTTTTCATTTCTGTTCATTTCACTCGTTACAGATGGTATCGTTCTTTCAACCTGAGATGTATTTTGAATCCCTGGAGGACCTGCTGAAACTACATAGCCTTCAAAACCTGAAAATGGGAAAAAATCCTCATTAACTCTTCTAACTGGACAACGTTTATTCTGATTATAATAATATTTTAAGCACAAAAGCACGTAGCAAATAAAAATGAAAACTCCAAATACGCTTGATATTATTGTTATGCATACAAAAGTTCCTAATATCAAATTTATAACATTTTGTCTACGGAAGCCCTTATGACTGACTGTACAACATTTTCCTGAAACTTTCATGAATTTTGACTGCTTCAATATCAAAGTCAACATGATTGCCTTCATCATGAGTATCAAAATCATATTCACCAAGACGAACTTTTATGTCATCATACGTGATACCGTAAAAGCAGCTGGCAGAAGTAAGTACAAGTCTTTGAGTGATTAAAACCCCTCCACAAACGTGGCTTTCGATAACTCCGTCACTATTTTTAACAAAGGCGACCATCCAAGGCCAGTCTTTTGATTTTGCAGTTACTCCTCCAGCGATGCGATTGAATATGTCCTTCTTCGAATTTATTCCACATCCTTTTTCTAGTGGAATTACTGAAACTAAGGTTGTGGACTCAGGGGCAATAGTAGTGGTAGTAGTAGTAGTAGTACTTGAAGTTGTAGATCCTTCTAAAAGAGAAATCGGAGCATTGCTTTCTGGCTTTATGAAAGTCCTGATGTAGAAATCACTGTTCCCAATATTATGTAATTCAAAGTCGGTGAAGGTGAAATCGTTATACTTTAAAATATCTTGTTTGTCGTAGGCAGCTGGGTACATATAAATATTGTATACAGTGTCCTGAGAGAAATTATTAAGTGGCCAGTGTCTGCATTCTCTTGGAACTGAGTAAACGGTAGGTTGGTCCCTAATTTCTTCCATACAAATCTTTCGTCTTTTTCCACTTAGAGTGATTTCGAAGCTGAACGGACTGGTTTCCGAATAGGCGTCGAACCTGTCCACTTGCTTGAACATTACGTAGGGTATTTTAACACTTTTTCCTGCTGGTATTTTGTAGTATCTTGTGTTCGAGTCTTGGGCAAAGTATTCTGAGGCGTACGGAATGTTCATGTTACTCTTGATATTTTTCACAAACCTGCCTTATTAGATGAAGATTTTTGAAAACCAAATTTAGTGGAGAATTTATGTGAGAGGGAGAAGTAGCCAGAAGTAGCTCCATTTCTTCCATGGAGGACTTCCTTTCTTCCACCCTTTTTTCAGAATGGAGATCTAAATTTTGAAACCTTGAAGGACTATAAATTTCTGTTTTCCTATTTTTCAACTTTTCAATATGTTTTTCTTCTTTGGAAGAAATTTGCCCAAAAAAAATGTCTTCTTCTATGTATGAATCATCCATATCAAATTCTTGGACATCTCGAGGTACGTCACTCAAATTTTGTTCTTTTTCATCCGAATTTTCTTCACAATTTTTACCTTTACCAACAATGACATTTTTTTGTTCCTCAATAATTTTCAAGGTTTTCATTTTTTTTCTTAGAACATCAATATTGTTTTTAGTTTTCTTTATAGACAATTCAGAAAGAACTTTCTGAACTGTAATTTCATTTTTACTTGCATTAACCGCATCTACAGCTTCTAAAATTTTGTCATTTGACATTTGTTTATTTAAAAAAGCTTTACGAGCTTTTAGTTTAGACATTTTTATTTGTTTAAAAGTTAGATAACAAAGTAACTACTATATATATATATATATATATATATATATATATATATATATATATATATATATATATATATATATATATATATATATATATATATATATATATGATAAAATGGATAGCTAGGAATGAATGTAGCAAAATCAATTGTTAAATTATATTGAATTAAAAAAAAAAAATTTTAACTTAAAATTAGTAATTACAAAAGCTTTAATATCAATCAACGTTTCGGCTTCTTTTTATTATTAAATTTATTAGGATAACTGCAAAGGACAAAATACAAACATTAATTAAATAAACTGAAAATCTAGAATAAAAATAAATATAAACAATAAAAATTGACTGGAAATAATAACGGTGACACAAAACCATACGAATCAACATGAACAGGTATATGAACACAGGAAAAAAACAGTAAACACAAGGTAGTAAATAATAAGAATAGTTGGTTGTAGAAGAATAGAGAAATAAGTATGTGAATACGTACGTATCCACATGCTCGTAAATAAAGAAAGTAGGCACAATATAAATAAATAAAAAATAATCTGTTCTAAGCAGTATGGAGGCAAGCTCTGGGTCTTTCTGATGAAGTGAATGATCCTTCTATAATTAAACTAGATCAAGTAACAGAGGGCATGATTAAATAAGGGATGAGTTAATTTTGTATAATATGGAGATGACAGGTCGTAAGATTATTGTTAAGATCCGGTTTGTGTTTGTGGATGTACATTGATTCAAGGATGCGGAGAGATGATTGGGTCTGGATGTGTGTCAAGAACGGTGAAATGTTTAGGGAGAGGAAAAGCTATGACAAGAGATAGTGTGAGTGCGTATATTTGAGAAATAGGGAGAGCTGTTCTATAAGAAATACCTTGGTGCTCGCATATGCGAGTTCTGAGTAACCTAGTATTGGAATTAGAGCCTATATAGCCTTTATTGAATAAAGGGCAGGTGAATTTAATTATATATTACTGAGGCTAGAAGAAGAGCTGGAAAAGAAGGCTTGTAGCTGAAAAAGGAGGATATTTTGAAAGCAGTATTATATGAAAAATGAAAGTCTATGCTAGGAAAATGTTGAGAAAGAGATTTACGTAGATTAGGCGTCATGTATATAGTGGAGAAATTGAGATACGGAAACTGAGGCATATGGTATTTTTGGGTGCTATTGACGTGGGGACGGAAGGATGGTATCTATTATTAAGTGGTTTATTTAATGTTTGTATTTTGTCTTTGCAGTTATCCTGATGATGGCTTCAGTACAATAAATTTAATAATAAAAAGAAGCCGAAACGTTGATTGATATTAAAGCTTTTGTAATTACTAATTTTAATTTAATATTTTTTTTAATTCAATATAATTTAACTGATTATGCTACATTCATTCCTAGCTATCCTTTTTATAATAACAATTAAGCTCAGAAGGAGCAATATATATATATATATATATATATATATATATATATATATATATATATATATATATATATATATATATATATATATATATATATATATATATATATATATATATATATATATATATATATATATATATATATATATATATATATGCGTGCACTCGCATTGTATGGAAATTCTTTATGTCATTCAGTTTTTTTTTAACATCGTACACTGAACTCCAAAACTTGTTTCTCAGTTACAGCTTTTTGGATTTAACTGATTGTCGTTCAACTTTTGCATGTTATTAATTTCACTGTCATTTTGATATTTGTGATAATAAAGTGTGTGATTTTATACAATTTTGTGCACGTTACATTTTAATATGAATTATATATTTAAATTTTAGGAATTATTACTACCATTAACTAGTGGCCTTATTGTTGTCGTACGTAAATTTTCATTTTCAATGCAATGTTAGCAGATGCGAAAAAGTTAAAAAGTTCACGTTATTCGAAGCCTTATGTGGACGATACTAAATCAACAACTTCCATCAAATAAATAAAGGTTTGCTTGTGTAATATATATATATATATATATATATATATATATATATATATATATATATATATATATATATATATATATATATATATATATATATATATATATATATATATATATATATTAGTGATGGCATCCGCATCCGCACAAAAATCAACATCCGCATCCGCATCCGCATCCGCATTTTCGAAAATTCAACATCCGCATCCGCATCCTCACTTTCGGAAATTCAACATCCGCATCCGCATCCGCACTTTCAAAAATTCAACATCCGCATCCGCACTTCTCCAAAATTTGACATCCGCATCCGCATCCGCAAATTAGAAAATATGACATCCGATCCATCACTAATAAATATAATATATATATATATATATATATATATATATATATATATATATATATATATATATATATATATATATATATATATATATATGCGAATTGTAGATCAAGAGTGAGGGTGAAGAGAGAACTATCGGATTGGTTTAGCATAGGAGTGGGATTGAGACAGGGGTTTGTAATATCTCCATGTTATTTAATCTATTGATGAATGGTTTACTTAGAAAAATGGAGAGAGAAGGGAAGAGTATTGCGTTGAGAAATATGGAGGTGAATGTGAAGTGAATGTTTTACTTTTTGCAGATGACGCTGCATGTGTTGGTGGCAGAATCTGGAGAAAAGATGAGAATACTTGTGAGAGAGTTTGAAGGGAAATGTGCAAACAAGAGATTGAAATTCAATCCAGCGAAGAGTAAAGTTATGAGGATTGGAGGTGGAGATGAGGAAATATGGAGGGAGGAATTGGTTTGTAGAAGTGTGAGAATGGAAACTTAAGGAGGTGAATGAATTCAAATATCTAGTAATGTTGGGTGGAAGGTAAGGGTGGGACGGAAAAAGGAATAAAGAACAGAGTGGTAGAAGGAATGAAAGTATTGGGGGCCTAAGAAAAGTATGGAAGAAAGGAAAAATTTCGAAAGAAATAAAGATAAGAATGTTTGAATGTATGTGTTCCCCTTCTGTATTGTATGTGTATGAAACATAGACGAAAAGTGCTCGGTCGAGAAAAAGTTTCAATGTCTTTGAGATGAAAGATTTGAGAGCGATATATAAATTGAGAAGGATTGATAGGATAAAAAATGAAAGAATAAGGAAGATGTGTAAATAGAAGAAGGGTGTAATTGATAGAGAGGAGGAGGATGTGCTAAAATGGTTTGGACATATGTGAAGAATGAAAGAGAACAAAATGGTTGGCAAGGTACGTAGATCCGATGTAGATAGGGGAAGGTAGGGGGAGGGGAAGGCCGAAGTGGAGATGGATGGATGGAGTGAGAGTGATTTTGATCGAAGGAATTTGAGTTTAGACGAGGGTAGAAGATTTGTGGAGACAGAGATGGAGGGAGGTGGTGAAAGCGTTGAAAGGTAAGAATAGTTATGTTTGTAAGGGAATTGTGGCGGGCACCACCTCACAAAAGTGGGAAAGGTGATAGTGAAATATATATATATATATATATATATATATATATATATATATATATATATATATATATATATATATATATATATATATATATATATATATATATATATATATATATATATATATATATATATATACCGCATCCGCATCAGCATCCTCATCAAAATTAACATCCGCATCCGCATCCTCATCAAAATTAACATCATCATCCGCATCCGCATCCGATCTTTTAGAAAATTTAACATCCGCATCCGCATCCGCACTTTCGAAAATTCAACATCCGTATCCGCACTTTCGAAAATTTAACATCTGCATCC
This sequence comes from Armadillidium nasatum, assembly GCA_009176605.1. Classification (NCBI taxonomy): domain Eukaryota; kingdom Metazoa; phylum Arthropoda; class Malacostraca; order Isopoda; family Armadillidiidae; genus Armadillidium; species Armadillidium nasatum. Next base: position 30,404 of record SEYY01016418.1, read on the forward strand.
GCATCCGCATCCGCACTTCTCCAAAATTCAACATCCGCATCCGCATCCGCATCCGCAAATTGGAAAATATGACATCCGATCCATCACTAATATATACACACAAAAGTTTGTTAGGATATCACGGCCATTTTTTTTTTTTTTTTTTAAATACATTTGGCTGGTCGGTAAAGAAAACAATTATTTATAACTAAAATTTAATGTTGAATTATACAATATGTTCTATCTTTTTCTGCTCTATTCTATATAAGTCCCTTCGGCTGTTTATGTTGAATAAATATAGATGTGAATTCGAGAATTTATTAAATTCACATAACTACAAACATTATATATATATATATATATATATATATATATATATATATATATATATATATATATATATATATATATATATATATATATATATATATATATATATATATATATATATATATACACAGAATCAAAGATGCACCACAGGTACCCGTGTGTCACTTGTGATGGGGTAACTTTTAACGTCGGTAGGAAGTGTATTGCTATGTGGTCAACATTCTGTGCTCGTATTAATGGGGATGCCCTAGTTTATAGAGTTTCAAAGTAAGAAAAAATTGTTGCTTCCCAGATATCAATACCCAGATATTGTGTTTCCCAGAAAAAAATCTATTAACACCAGCGTGGACGTAAGTTGAAATTGGATGACAGATAGATGAGCATTGCGAGAAATTGGGACGAAAAATAAGAAAACAGTTGCAAAAATTGCTCCTAAACTGAATACCATTCTTGCAAATTGTGGGGCTCAACAGGCGGAACAGGAATATAATCCGAACTACCTTATGACGAATGAAGCATGAAGGAAGTTCAGTTATGGTTTGGGTAGCCATTTTATGGTATTCTGCAGGTTCAATTATTACCGTGAACGTAATGTAATTCACGTTTTATGTACGTATTTTGGGTGATCATCCAATGGTGCAGTTTTTTTTTTTATGGGTGGGGGAGGAGGTCGCGCCATTAATCAAGATAATAATGTCCCAATTCATACATTTCATGATGTCCAGTCGTGGTTTGATGAACATGCAAATAAAGTTTTCATGTTTTCCCTGGCCGCTACGATAGCCAGACAGAAGAGTCCCTGTGGTTAATATTGGTTAATTAACGGAATAATAACCTATATGAGGATATATTAATGATTTGATCAATTTAATCGATTTCATAGAGCTGCAATGTAATATTTCACCTATTACGACTGGTGTGCGAATAACCATTTTTTTTTTAAGCGCAATTTTCGTCTTTTATTATTCGTTAAATAAAACCATATTATAAGTTCCTCTTAGCTAATATAATTGATTATAATTATTTTAAAACGTGGTAATTATATTTTCCATTGTAATTAATATATGAACTTATATTACAAGTCGTTTCCAAATAGCCACATTGCAGACTACAAAGAATGCCTAACAATAAATTTTAACCTGTTTAAATCTCACAAAATAGAGTCTTAAGTTAGAAGATAGCTGGGTTTAGACGGTATTTTATTTGTTATATATAGTAATTGTTACTCTAATATAAACACAGTATCGTAATAACTTTACACATGTATATTAATTTTGTATAAAAGCCATTTTTTTATTTTGTTAGTACACTATGTTTTGTGAAAGCTACCGTTTGAAACTTGCTTCTGGTATATATTAGTCTCCTAATTTTGGGTTGAGGAAGGAAGAAGGGTTGACTCTTCTTGACCTTAAGGTTTGGTTTTAAGGTGAGATCTAGTCTCGTAGTTACAGGTTGACCTGTCTTGTACCTTTTAACAGTAAGGTTTTTTGTTATACTCAGGTTGTTTCTGAAAGGAAGGAAGATTGCTTTCATTCTCAGGTTGTTCCAGTCTTTGGTTGTTTTGGGAGGAGAAGTTGACCTCTGCTCACCACTTTTTAACACCCTTAGCATTCCATTAGAATTATTTAATGAATGAACCTAACTAACGCCAGTAGTATGAGGGGTGCCTGATTTTTCCGAGGTAGCTAAATCTGGCAACCTAAGCCTTTTGTAGTATATGGTGAGCTTTCGACAGATGCCAGATTTTTTTCGAGGTAGCTAAATCTGGCAACCTGAGCCTAACGGTCTTTCTGCATTTTCTGCAAATGCCGTATTCTCAGGAACATTCCTGACCTTTTCTTTGTCGCCTCACGGACCGCCAGATTTGAACCAATTTCTGCCGGATTGAACCTCAAAAAATAAAATGGTCAGGAAAGAGTGAGGTGAACGCAGCGTGAGGTCAATTTGAGCGGAGTGAATTGCATTGCAAATCAAAATCCCGTTAGGCTCAGGTTGCTAGATTTATCTACCTCGAAAACTAGCATCTATCGAAAGTGCACCATATACTACTAACGCCTTATCCTAAGCGCTACCGTGTTTATTTATTGTAAATATATCCAATAACCAGATTATATATATATATATATATATATATATATATATATATATATATATATATATATATATATATATATATATATATATATATATATATATATATATATATAGTGCCACATTAATAAAGTAAAATCATTTACAGCGATGTGTTCGACAGTACAATATATATATATATATATATATATATATATATATATATATATATATATATATATATATATATATATATATATATATATATATATATATATATATATGCACTTTAAAATACATATACCAATTAAAACTTTGAACCAAACTTTAAGTGAAGCGAAGTAATATGAATAAATATTACTCGTAGAAATAAGCATTACTTTCGATCAGAAATCAGAAAGAAAATATTTTATTATTATTACTTATTCCTTCAAAATTACAAAAAAATATTTTTACATTACTGAGGAAAATAAAGATAAAACATAGGTAATATATATATATATATATATATATATATATATATATATATATATATATATATATATATATATATATATATATATATATATATATATATATATATATATATATATATATGTGGGTGTGCCGTATAATATTTAAAAGACAATTACGTATTGCAAATAGTATTAAATATATGCAACTGCAAGTTGTATTTACTTTTACTTTCAGCAAAATAAAAAGCATTCAATATTTAAATAGAAAGTAACTTTTACCTTATAAAAAACTATATATATATATATATATATATATATATATATATATATATATATATATATATATATATATATATATATATATATATATATATATATATATATATATATATATATATATATATATATATATATATAGATTCGGTCTTTTTACAACTCTGGCTCCGACCAGAGACGTCTTCCCTCTCCGGCCGGAGTTTTGCGTAGCCCTAATTACATTTAAATATTGAAATTGAACTTTTCTTTTCTTGCAGGAAAGGAAGAAAAATAAAAATAAATTTGTATATGCTTATTTAAATATAAATGCTCTATAAATTTATATTCCATGGAACAACAACGGTAAGAAACTAAAATTACTCTTTTATAACTTTTAATATATAATTAGAAAAATAATGTAAGTTAGGAAATAAGATGAAACCTTTGAAAAATCCAAAATTAAAAAGGGCGGTGGATTTGAAAATTAATTTACCGTATATATATATATATATATATATATATATATATATATATATATATATATATATATATATATATATATATATATATATATATATATATATATATATATATATAAGGGTTCCTCCGTTACATTCTAATATTGATGGTGAATGGACAAATAGCGAAGAAACCGATTTTACAAAAATAAAAATAAAAGGGGAGACTGAAATTCCTTTGGTCAAAACAAACAACTTTACTAAATAATATTTTATTTACAATTTATACAAAAGAGGTTTATAAATCTTACAGTAGCAAGATGGAGAGCGGTCATAAGGAGGTAAGGATAGGTTCTACATTTTAAAAGGGAAAATAAATTAACATAATACATTAAGGTTAATCAACTAATCTTAGAGGCCTTAAGGAAAGAATGTAGTGTCAAGTCCAATTGAAACTTATATCAATCAAAAGGAAGTTATTCCTTCAAGACTTGCACTACTACAGAAGTTTAATTCTGTGTAACTGAGATTTTAAAAGGGTGGTTTTGACTACCTTCCCTCAACGAAACTACTGAATCGTCAATCTCAGTCATTGGCTCTTGCCAACGGGTTGATCCTCTCAGATCACTTTCCTCCCTTAACTCTAGTTAAGGTTAGATCAAAGATCTAAAAGCCCCTTCTTAACTCGTGTTAAGAGAATAGATCCTCTGGATCTAAAGGCCGCTGTCTACTTTTTTCGATGATTGGCATCCGCTTCCTTTTATAGTCGCTGGGTTTATCTCTTCTACCATGATGATGATAATAATAATAATAATGATAGCTATGTCAAAAAATTACAATATTAAATAAATATAAATTACATAAAAAGAAATATCATAATGAACTTTTTGGACTTCCTCTCAATACTAAATTTTAACATATAAAAAATCAAATCTCAAAAATAGGTCGGATGTAAAAATTATTTTACATTTTTCCATGCCTAAATTCGATCTATTTTTAAGAGATGAGTTTCGTAAAAATATAAAAAATATTTAAATTTATCAAATAAATAAGTAAATAAGACTTCCTTTATTTTTACGTCACAATTAAAAAAAAATAGAACTCTTATTATACATTTATAAATCAAATATTAATTTTATTCATGTTAACTATCCTAAACATATTTAAATCTATTTTTTTAATTTTTATTTAAGTTTTTTAATAGCAAAATTCTAGCCTCTTCTAATGTATAAAGTAGTTTAGCGAAAGGAGATGGTTCAAAAGAAGAAGAAGAAGAAGAAGAAAGATGAGGAGAAAAGGAAGAGGAAGAAGAATAAGAAGAAGAGGAAGAAGAAGAAAGAGGATGAGGAGAAGAAGATGAAGAAAAAGAAGAAGAACGGGAAAGTTGAGGGGAGACAATTGGTGAAATAGGCGAAGAGACTTCTAAACTTTCAAGGAGTTTAGGAAGTTCTATACTACGAAACACAATATCACTCATTAATTCCTTACTAATTTTTTTAGTTCTTGAGGTAGACTCATTAAATACTTTACTGTGTTTAATCTTTTCTTTTCTTTCCTTTCTCTGTGAGATAGCTTTATTCATCCAATTTTCTTTCTTCTTGTTTGATGAATTTTCCTTTACTGAACTATGACTTCCCTTTATTTGTTTTTTCGTCTTGAATTTTTCTTTGGGTCCATGATCAATAAAAATGAACCTCCACCATTCTTGACATCTGACCTCCTTCTCTAGTTCTGAGAATACTACATTTTTCCTCATTGTTTTGGTAGAATGATTGCTGTTTTCAAGAACTATAACATATTTACGTTTGCTTCTCCTAAAGATTTTATGGAGATTATGTAAAACATCAATCAATCTAATACTTGTGGCATTGCTATATTTTAGGTTAATTAAAGAGAGATGGATTTCTTTTCCGATGAAGAAACTGGCAGGAATATTTCCATCTAAAATTCTTTTAACTTCCCGGTTAACTAACATTTTAACATTGACTAACCAATTATTATTATTTTGTTTAATGTGTTTTAGAAACAACCTAAAGAAAGTATCTGGATAAACGAATCCATAATCGTTACTTCGGTCATTGGTGTAATCTATAGATGAAGACATTCTATATAAGTTCTTTATTAATTAAATCTTAATTTTTATTTACCTGAATAAAAGGAAAGGAATAACGATAGATTATACATTCTCATATAAAGAAAAATATATAATATAAATAATATGACAAAATAATATAATGTCAAATCAACCTCTCAGAAAATTTAATTCTAAATTTTCTGGAGCTTTTAATACTTCCGCATAACCAATTGTATGCACATTCGATTTAGTCTCTGAGTAATGTAAACAAATATTTATTCACAAATAGTCACAAAGGCGGTCTAACATGAATGTCCCCAAAGGTATAACAATTCATTTAACGTTAGGATTGAACTCACAATGGTTCCCGCGAGACTTCCCACAAAAATAACTCTACAATCAATGTCCCTACATTTCATAATAGTTGCAACTTTATAAAACCTTTTAATAAATGAATAAATAATTATAATAATTCCATAAAAAAAATATCTCTCTACCTTTCTTTAAACATTTATAAAGAAATGTCACTATATCAACTAGTCTCCTTTCCCTTCCTTTTTTTTTATTTTATTTTCATTAAGCAAGGTTTTAGAATTTTCGTTACTTATCTTAAAGCCTTATTCTTTCTCTTTTTTTTATTCACCTTTTAATAGCCATTCCTAATATAATTCTTTCTTTATTTTATATTTAACAAAAAAAATAACTAATAACAAAGAGTTCACAAATACTGCACATATATACAATAATAATCAACTTAATTTGATAAACTTTTCTCTAACTATTATTGAATGAACGCAAATTTATTACTAATTTATTAAAGAATAAAATGTTAAAAATATTCATAAACTAAACATAATAGATTATATCATTAATTATTTAAATATTTGAGCTTCACAAAGTATATATATATATTTACTCTACTAAAGATTTTTTTACTCGCAAAAGAAAACGTATAAATTTATATTTTTAAAAGGTAGACTAATGTAAAGATATGTTTAGAAGTTTTATTTACATTATGGGATCGTAACTTAGATTTTTATTATTATATTGATTATTGATAAGTTTAAATTATAAGTAATCTGTTTGGCCAAAGAATTTTCAGTCTAATGAAATAATATAAGGGGAAGATCAATATCTCATTAAAAAAAATGTCCCAATGAAAGCTTATATATATGTCCCAACGGATCAAAATGATTAAGGTCCCACCGCTGCCACCAATATAAAAAGGGTTCCTCCGTTATATTCTAATATTGATTGTGAATGGACAAATAGCGAAGAAACCGATTTTACAAAAATAAAAATAAAAGGGGAGACTGAAATTCCTTTGGTCAAAACAAACAACTTTACTAAATAATATTTTATTTACAATTTATACAAAAGAGGTTTATAAATCTTACAGTAGCAAGATGGAGAGCGGTCATAAGGAGGCAAGGATAGGTTCTACATTTTAAAAGGGAAAATAAATTAACATAATACATTAAGGTTAATCAACTAATCTTAGAGGCCTTAAGGAAAGAATGTAGTGTCAAGTCCAATTGAAACTTATATCAATCAAAAGGAAGTTATTCCTTCAAGACTTGCACTACTACAGAAGTTTAATTCTGTGTAACTGAGATTTTAAAAGGGTGGTTTTGACTACCTTCCCTCAACGAAACTACTGAATCGTCAATCTCAGTCATTGGCTCTTGCCAACGGGTTGATCCTCTCAGATCACTTTCCTCCCTTAACTCTAGTTAAGGTTAGATCAAAGATCTAAAAGCCCCTTCTTAACTCGTGTTAAGAGAATAGATCCTCTGGATCTAAAGGCCGCTGTCTACTTTTTTCGATGATTGGCATCCGCTTCCTTTTATAGTCGCTGGGTTTATCTCTTTTACCAGATGATGATGATAATAATAATAATAATGATAGCTATGTCAAAAAATTACAATATTAAATAAATATAAATTACATAAAAAGAAATATCATAATGAACGTTTTTGGACTTCCTCTCAATACTAAATTTTAACATATAGAAAAATCAAATCTCAAAAATAGGTCGGATGTAAAAATTATTTTACATTTTTCCATGCCTAAATTCGATCTATTTTTAAGAGATGAGTTTCGTAAAAATATAAAAAATATTTAAATTTCAAATAAATAAGTAAATAAGACTTCCTTTATTTTTACGTCACAATTAAAAAAAAAATAGAACTCTATTATTATACATTTATAAATCAAATATTAATTTTATTCATGTTAACTATCCTAAACATATTTAAATATATTTTTTTAATTTTTATTTAAGTTTTTTAATAGCAAAATTCTAGCCTCTTCTAATGTATAAAGTAGTTTAGCGAAAGGAGATGGTTCAAAAGAAGAAGAAGAAGAAGAGAGGAGAAAAAGAAGAAATAGAAGAAGAGGAGAAGAAGAAGAAAGAGGAAGAGGAGAAGAAGAAGAACGGGAAAGTTGAGGGGAGACAATTGGTGAAATAGGCGAAGAGACTTCTAAACTTTCAAGGAGTTTAGGAAGTTCTATACTACGAAACACAATATCACTCATTAATTCCTTACTAATTTTTTTAGTTCTTGAGGTAGACTCATTAAATACTTTACTGTGTTTAATCTTTTCTTTTCTTTCCTTTCTCTGTGAGATAGCTTTATTCATCCAATTTTCTTTCTTCTTGTTTGATGAATTTTCCTTTACTGAACTATGACTTCCCTTTATTTGTTTTTTCGTCTTGAATTTTTCTTTGGGTCCATGATCAATAAAAATGAACCTCCACCATTCTTGACATCTGACCTCCTTCTCTAGTTCTGAGAATACTACATTTTTCCTCATTGTTTTGGTAGAATGATTGCTGTTTTCAAGAACTATAACATATTTACGTTTGCTTCTCCTAAAGATTTTATGGAGATTATGTAAAACATCAATCAATCTAATACTTGTGGCATTGCTATATTTTAGGTTAATTAAAGAGAGATGGATTTCTTTTCCGATGAAGAAACTGGCAGGAATATTTCCATCTAAAATTCTTTTAACTTCCCGGTTAACTAACATTTTAACATTGACTAACCAATTATTATTATTTTGTTTAATGTGTTTTAGAAACAACCTAAAGAAAGTATCTGGATAAACGAATCCATAATCGTTACTTCGGTCATTGGTGTAATCTATAGATGAAGACATTCTATATAAGTTCTTTATTAATTAAATCTTAATTTTTATTTACCTGAATAAAAGGAAAGGAATAACGATAGATTATACATTCTCATATAAAAAAAATAATATAATATAAATAATATGACAAAATAATATAATGTCAAATCAACCTCTCAGAAAATTTAATTCTAAATTTTCTGGAGCTTTTAATACTTCCGCATAACCAATTGTATGCACATTCGATTTAGTCTCTGAGTAATGAGAACAAATAAACAAATATTTATTCACAAATAGTCACAAAGGCGGTCTAACATGAATGTCCCCAAAGGTATAACAATTCATTTAACGTTAGGATTGAACTCACAATGGTTCCCGCGAGACTTCCCACAAAAATAACTCTACAATCAATGTCCCTACATTTCATAATAGTTGCAACTTTATAAAACCTTTTAATAAATGAATAAATAATTATAATAATTCCATAAAAAAAAATCTCTCTACCTTTCTTTAAACATTTATAAAGAAATGTCACTATATCAACTAGTCTCCTTTCCCTTCCTTTTTTTTATTTTATTTTTCATTAAGCAAGGTTTTAGAATTTTCGTTACTTATCTTAAAGCCTTATTCTTTCTCTTTTTTTTATTCACCTTTTAATAGCCATTCCTAATATAATTCTTTCTTTATTTTATATTTAACAAAAAAAATAACTAATAACAAAGAGTTCACAAATACTGCACATATATACAATAATAATCAACTTAATTTGATAAACTTTTCTCTAACTATTATTGAATGAACGCAAATTTATTACTAATTTATTAAAGAATAAAATGTTAAAAATATTCATAAACTAAACATAATAGATTATATCATTAATTATTTAAATATTTGAGCTTCACAAAGTATATATATATATTTACTCTACTAAAGATTTTTTTTTACTCGCAAAAGAAAACGTATAAATTTATATTTTTAAAAGGTAGACTAATGTAAAGATATGTTTAGAAGTTTTATTTACATTATGGGATCGTAACTTAGATTTTTATTATTATATTGATTATTTGATAAGTTTAAATTTAAAGTAATCTGTTTGGCCAAAGAATTTTCAGTCTAATGAAATAATATAAGGGGAAGATCAATATCTCATTAAAAAAAATGTCCCAATGAAAGCTTATATATATGTCCCAACGGATCAAAATGATTAAGGTCCCACCGCTGCCACCAATATAAAAAGGGTTCCTCCGTTATATTCTAATATTGATTGTGAATGGACAAATAGCGAAGAAACCGATTTTACAAAAATAAAAATAAAGGGGAGACTGAAATTCCTTTGGTCAAAACAAAACAAACTTTACTAAATAATATTTTATTACAAGTATACAAAGAGGTTTATAA
>SEYY01016419.1:35000-37500 GCA_009176605.1 Armadillidium nasatum
AAACACACACACACACACACACACACACGCACGCACATACACGTACACACGCACACACGCACACACGCACATACAAATTAAACGAATGGAACATATGAAAGAAAAAGACTATTTGAAATATTTATGAGTAATATATATATATATATATATATATATATATATATATATATATATATATATATATATATATATATATATATATATATATATATATATATATATATATATATATATATATATATATATATATATATATATATATATATATATATATATATATATATATATATATATATATATATATATATATATATATATATATATATATATATATATATATATATATATATATATATATATATATATATATATATATATATATACACTCACAAATATTGAAATTGAAATTTCAAAATTTCGAACCAAGAATTGTGAGTGGTTCTAAAAAATGAATTTATCTGATAGTCTGTGAAAGAGAGAGGGATAGAACTGACCTCGTTGCCCCGGTGTCATGGTGCAGACGTGGGAATCCATTGGGAGTTTAGCATGATAAGCATTTCATGAGACTTCCCAAGCGATTTCCATCTGTACTGTCTTGGCGCAGGTGATAACACTCTTGCCTACGATCCAAGTTCAAATTCCGGTACAGCAATCTCTGAAAATTACAGTGTTTATATATATATATATATATATATATATAATATATATATATATATATATATATATATATATATATATATATATATATATATATATATATATATATATATATATATATATATATTATATATATATATATATATTATTTTTTTTTTTATATTTATATATACCCCTGGTGGGAAAAGGCCAGAGGCCTACTACAATTTCACCAGAGTTAGGGGGAAAGAAGGAAGAATGGTCAAATTAAAGGCCGACGTGACCTGATACACGACGTTTGAAGGTGTGTAAGTCATAGGAAGTTGGAAAAATAGAAGAAGGGAGTGTGTTCCAGACTTTACCGGTAGAGTACATGCAGGACAGAGCATAAATTGTAATTTCATCTAAAGATATCATTTCTGATTTCTCTGAACTCAACATTAAGAAAGACGTATGGTCCCGATGGTATCACTCCTGCGGTTCTCAAAAACTTGTGCTTCTGAGCTTGCACCCTGCTTTGGTAACTATTTCGTCTGTGTCTTCCTCTCTTCTTCTTGAAAACGTGCGCTTATTCAGCCTGTGCCGAAGAACAGGGACCTCTCTCAACCCTCGAACTACCGTCCCATTTCTTTAACATCCGTTCTTTCTAAAGTTTTCGGATCTTTCCTTAATTAACAGGAAGATTTGGAAACATCTCAATTCTTCAGATCTTATCTCTGATCGCCAGCATGGCTTTTGCTAAAAACGATCTACAAGAGATCTTCTTTCCCTTCACTCTGACTCTTGGTCTTTCGCTCTTCGGCATTTAGGGGAATCTTTTGAGGTCGCGTTGGACATTTGGAAAGCTTACGATAAAGCCTGGCACATAGCTTTGTTTTCTAAACTTCTCTTTTTCTCTTTTTCAAATTGGGGCACAGAAATCATGGTCGTTTTCAATGCCTCAAAAACTCAGTCCCTTCATCTCATTACTCGACACATTTATGACATCTTCTTTGAAAACACACAAATCAAACTTTCATCTCTACTTAATATTCTTGGTGTTTCTTTTCCTTGTGAACTTTCTTGGAAAGATCACATTGTTTATCTTTCTAAACAAGCTTCGAAGAGGTTGGGTGTTCTGAGGCTCCTTCAGAATTGCTTCACCCCAACCCAGTTGCTTGTTCTTTGTATGGATGCTGTTCATCCCAGTATGGAGTACGCTTTACACATCTGAGGGGGTTCCACTCATACAGCTCTATTTGAAAAGGTGGAGTATAGCGCTTTCCGTCTAATCAAATCTTCCGCTTTCACTAATTCTCTTCAGTCTCTTTCTTCCCGTCGAATTATTCCGTCAATCTCTCTATACTATCGCTATTACAATGGACACTGCTCTTCTGAACTTTCACGTTGCATACATCCTCCATTGAGAAGGGCTCGTGGATTCGCCTTTCTACGCAGTATCATCCTTTATCTGTCCAACTCCCTGACCCCAGACTTAACCGCTATGCTCATTCTTACATGTACTTTGTTGATAAGTTTGGAACACACTTCTTTTATTTATCTTCCCAAGTTCCTTCGACTTGTAAATTTTGAAGCCCTTTTTATTTTGACATGTCTAATTTTTACGACCAGCTTCGTTTTTTTTGTTGTTGTTTTTTTTCCAATTCTGATGAAATTGTTATATATATATATATATATATAATATATATATTATATATATATATATATATATATATATATATATATATATATAATATATATATATATATATATATATATATATATATAATATTATATATACATATATCAACAACTTTTTTAAATTTTAAAAATTAGTATAATGAGTGGAAGAAATGGTGTTCGATTACAGGGTTTCTGATGGACT
>SEYY01016419.1:52500-55000 GCA_009176605.1 Armadillidium nasatum
TAAAGACATAAATAAAAATACCAAAAAAAAAAATAAAAAATAAAAAATAAAAAATCTTAAAAAAAAAAAAAAGAAATCATTATTTTGGATGACAATATCTCCCATTCAAATTTCTTAAAATATGAAAAAAAAAAAAAAAAAATCAGTCATAAAAGTCTCATCTGGAAATGGCGAAACGACGAACTTCCAATTTCCTTCACACACAAGCACACACACACACACACACACACACACACACACACACACACACACAGAGCTCTCACGCGTTAGTATTTGTCTATGATTAAAACTCATAAATTTTTCCTGTTTTCCACTTTATTATCTTTACAACTTTTAAATACTTTTTCCACGACAGAAATTTCTTCAAAAAGACTAAAAAAACTCTTTTCCAAAATTTATTTTCTTTCTATTTTAAAAAGAAAATTAAAAAATTTATTTAAAAAAATAAAAAATAAAAAATATAAAAAAATAAAAAATAAAAAAAATTCAAATTTAAAATAAAATAAAAATGATTATAAAAAAAAAATTATTAAAAAAAATGTAAAAATATTATAAATATAAACATAAAAAATAGGATAACGTGTTAGATAAATAGTTAAAAGGATAAATAATTAATAGATAAAAAAGAAGATAAGAATAAAATTAGAAAAGGTTACCAAATTTTGTAGCTAAATTTGACTACATAAAAGATGTACTTTTTTATTTAGGATTAATTAAACATCCATTGAAAATATCGACCCAAAACATCCAGGTAAACAGCTATCCAAAACATTCTAGTAAATATTCATCCAAAAATATCTATTTATGTAAACATCCAAGTTAACATCCATCTGTAACAACATCCAAACATCCATCCAAGACCTCCAAATATTCAAATTAGCATCCATCTGCAACATCCTAACATCCATTAAAATATCCATCCAAGACTCCCAACATCTAAGTTATCATCCATCTGAAACATTCTAATATCCATTTAAACATCCATCCAAGACCTCCAAACATCCAATTTAACATCCATCTGAAACATTCAAACATCTATTTTACCATCCATCCAAGACCTCCAAACATTCAATTTAACATCCATCTGAAACATTCTAATATCCATTTAAACATCCATCCAAGACCTCCAAACATCCAATTTAACATCCATCTGAAACATTCTAATATCCATTTAAACATCCATCCAAGACCTCCAAACATCCAATTTAACATCCATCTGAAACATTCTAATATCCATTTAAACATCCATCCAAGACCTCCAAACATCCAATTTAACGTCCATCTGAAACATTCAAACATCTATTTTACCATCCATCCAAGACCTCCAAGCATTCAATTTAACATCCATCTGAAACATTCAAACATCCATTAAAACACTTAAGCAACATGTTGCAACTGTCTCAGTTCATCCTCTCTTCTCTCCAAAAATTACTTTCCTATTCCGCACAACAAAAGCATCCGAATATGTTCTTTATTCAAAGGTTAAGTAAGGCTCATAATTGAATCTTTCTGGTGTGTTGATTAGAAAATTTATCTATTATGCTATTCAATTAAAACTTTCATTAATATAGATTAAATAGCACATACACACACACACGCACGCACATATACACACACATACACACACACATAACATACACAAAGAAAATAAATTTATAATAATAGAATTTAATAGAAAGAGAAATATAACCTGGTACGGAAACTCCAGATGAATGAAAAGATGAGAGAAGAAAATCAGTGCTTATAAAAAACAGAGAAAGAACTCAAAAAAAAAAAAAAAACTATCACGGAAAGATAGGGTGGAAGAAATAAACAAAAAAAAAGATATGGATCACCTTCTGGAAAATTTGATGACAGGAATAAAGTAAATGCAAAAAAAAAAAAAAAAGAGAGAGAGAGAAAGAGAGAGAGAGAAAGAAAGAAAGAAAGAAAGATGTATAAAAAAAGAGAAAATTGGTACCTAATTAGAAAAAAAGTGCTAAACAAACATTTAAACACAAAAATTAGATAAGGAGAAAATAAAGAAAAAGAAAGGAGATAAAGAATGAGATAAATAAAAACAAACAAACAAGTCAACATGTCAACGCACGCGCTCAGAAGAGAGAAAAAAAAAAACGAAAAACATCCTTTAAATTTTAAATCTTTTTATAATTGCTCATAATTCTTCCAACCTTTCCAACTGTTAAAAAGAAAGTACAAAAAGAAAGACACTATAAAACACAAAAGCTGACTTCTTTAAACTACTTACATCCATGAAAACTCGTCTTTTAACTACTTTTAGCCATGAATATGGTCTTATCATTGATAATGGCCAGCTATAAAAGTCATCTTGCTGATAGTAAGAAGACTTTGTTAGAACTTCTCCAGAAATTTCAAGACTTTTATTAATTAATGAATATATATCACACGCTCACGCTTATATATATATATATATATATATATATATATATATATATATATATATATATATATATATATATATATATAATATATATATATA